>QANX01006837.1:0-33870 GCA_003254975.1 Ochetophila trinervis
TCTCAATCACTTTTATTTTTTTTGGTTAGTAAACAAAGATGAGCACTGACTTAAGCATCGGAAGGGAAACGCCGGCCACCACACCGGCGCCCCCCTAACCGGTTCAGCTCCGTTTTTGCAGGTATCCGAGGAGCCCAGCCCGAGACGAAAAATCGCCACAACAAATGTGTTGATCCTCTTCAAAATAGGAAACACAATTGAAAAAGTTATAATTTGTTGGTTGTATCCACATAGATGGGATAACACCAAATACATCTATGTGTGTGTTGTAATTGCATAATTTTGCCAGTTTGTCAACCAAAATCTGATATAAATTGTTGTAGCGTGAAAGCTTAAAAATTACTAAAAATCTAACAAAAATATACAACAGTACTATAATCACTATTTTAAAAAGACTCAAAATTTTATTCATATCAACTCCCATTTACAATCTCAAAGCCGTCTATATATATGCTATAGATTAAAATAATTAAATTTTTAACCTAATTAAGTTTACNAATTTTTTAATTAGACTAACTAATTATAAATTAAATAAATAAGATAATTAATCTATTATAATTTACTAACTAAAACTACATTTAAACTTAAATATTAACAAATAATATCTTACTATAAATAAATATATAATAAATTTGAAATACATAAAACTAAATATTTTATATTTTACTGCTACATCAAAATCTTCCACTTGTGCCGGTAAAATCTTGTAGTAGATGAATGTTGAATGGTACAAGTCCAATTAAGTAAATTTAACATGTTTCACCAAAAAAAAAAAAAGTAAATTTAACATGAATGCTGAACAGTACATAATTTCCACTTTGAATTAGTCTATATCAAATAATAAAGCTAGCTAAACTTTATATAATTTAACGTTAAAAAAAATTGCCGACTTTGAACCAGTCTATACCAATTAGTATTGGTGGAACATATTTAATATTATTGGTGGGCGTCACTTAGTAAAAAATGATGTTCGAATAAGAGTGACATGTTCAAAATTCTTCATAAAAAAGAATTCTTCAATTTTATTTATTTATTTACTTCTCTTCGGATCTATTGGAAGATGGGGCACTTTAAATGGTGTGTGTGACATTTGTAGGTTGAATATTAGAATTAATCCTTTGCGAATCTGGAACTAGTTCGAATGCAAACAAATAATTAGGGAAAATATGAAAGCAAATCGGGTTGTTAAGATTACATTTAAATTAAATAATTGGACCAAGAGTGTGTGGCGGTTTATGATCGCTGTCCGCTAACTGTGGTGATCTGGAACTGGAACTAGAAGCCCAAAAAGCATGCATTTGAGCTGCTATAATTTTTTTTTTTTTACAAAAATAAAAATTTTAAAAAATTAAAATACATTTTAGTATTTTTTAAAATTAAATTTGTTATCATATTAATTTGTACAATTGATACCGTATAATTTAAAAAAAATTAAATATTTATCTAATTTAATTAAAATTAATAGATTATACCAATTTAGAACTCAATTTTTAAAATTGATTTTTTTATTTTTAATTATACAAAAAAATTTAAAAAAAATTAAAATTCATTTATTGTTTTTATTTCATATTTTTTAATTTTGATACAATTAAAAATAAAAAAAATTAATTTTAATACAAAATTTTTTAATTTTAATTAAATTAAAAATATATATAATTTTTTTAAAATTGTAAAATATTAATTGTACAAATTAATGGTAAATTTTTTATTTAAATAAATTAAAATTTAAATAAATATTAAAATGTATTAAAATAAAAAAATAAAATAAAAAGAGCATCACTAGTCACACCCGAGCACTATGTCAAAACTTTAGAATCCACTATCCATCTACCTGCTAAAAAGAAGAAGAAAAAATATTAACTGGATTCTATATAGTTTACGGTGAGATTTGTTCCAACTTATTCAAAATTTTAGCCTTTTGTTTGTTTTTATTGGGCTCTTCAAAATTTGAGCATGAAACTTGGAATGCACAAGTATTTTCGTTTTAGCTAGTATACGATATCTTCTTTTCCTTTTTGCCATAAATTTGGATGGTCGTAAGTTCCAAAACTATAAAAGCTATCTGCATTTTTTGGGGGCAAAGAGACAAAACCTTGTGGCACTTTGGAGTACACATATTTTCCTTCTGTTTTAAGCTATATTAATATGACGAATATATATATATATATACATACAGTTTTACTATAAACTCCGAAGTCGGGGTTTATAGCCATCCCCGACAGAGACACATGTCAGCCCCAAAATTGCAGTTGCAATTTATAATCCCCACGTGCAAGGCACGTAATCAGCCCCCCCCCCCTCTCTTTCTTTCTTTCTCTCTCTCTCTCCCCCGTGAATACCTTCTCCCCAATTCGTCCCAATTTTCGCCCCAATTCCCCCCTCTCCCCTGCGATACCTTGCCCCAAAATTCCCCCTCCGGCGATCGAGGCTCGCATCTGGGCTCTGGGAGGAGGCTCTGCAAATCGGGAGGACAATCGGCGAGGCTGGGCTCAATTGGGGAGTAGCTCTGCAAATCGGGCTGGGGAGGTATCGGCAAGGTTGGGTTGTGCATGGCTGGAGGAGGCACCGGCGAGGCCAAGGGAGGGAGGGAAATGATGAGGCTCGACCGGGGGAGAATTTGCGGCGAAAGGCATCGCGGGGGGATGGGAACTGAGAGCGGGGTAGGGAATTTTGGGGCTGGGAGGAAAGGGTATCACCGAGGGGGTGGGGGGGAGGAGGGAAATTTTTTTTNGGAGAAAGGGGAGAGGAGAAGCATCTGGGAGGGCTGGGGGCGGGGTGGAGTGGAGTGGGTTGCTGACACGTGGGGGTTCAAAATTGCAAAAATTTGCAATTTTGTCTTCTTGCATTGGGGTTGATCGTCGAGGATGGCTATAAACCCTGACTTCGGGGTTTATAGCAAAACTGTATATATATATATATATATTTTATTTTTGAATAAAAAAAGGATCTACCGGTAGCGGAATGATAAACTCAGGAAGTATTTAGCGAGTGGACCAATCCAGACATCTTTTTAATCCAATAGGAGTCCGCGATTAGAGTCCATATCGCTAAAACCTCCATCTTTCTCGTGCGGTAGCAGCGGAGAGGAGCACTTGAGTCCAAATGAGGCTACCAAGACTTGAATCTCAACTCTCGTACTCGCAGATGTGACGGTTCAGCTGGCTCCTACCACTAAGCTACACCCTCAAATGCATATGACGAATATATATATATATATATATATAAAGATTTTTTTTATAATTCATAAATTATAAATTAGATTTGTGCATAATACATTCATAATAATTATTATTAGGGATGCATTTTTTATTAATAATACCTATTAGTGATAAATTCTACATAATGTCTTATTGTAAATCTAAATGAAAAAATAACTATATAAATATGTGTGTGTGTATATATTTGTGTGTGACCAACCAAAGCATCTTTTTAAGATGATAGGAGTTCAAGATGGGAGTCTGTATAGTTAAAATCTCTCTCTTTTTCGTGCGGTAGCAACGGAGATGAGCACTTGAGTCTAAATGAGGCTACTAAGACTTGAACCTTAACTTGTGTACTCACAAGTGTAAAGGCTCGACTGGCTCCTACCACTTAGCTACACCCTCAAAGTCGCACAATTACTATTATCTATAAAAAAAAAAAAAAAATCTTTTGGCATAAAAAAATTGCCAACGCCCAAGTTAAAACGAACAGTATCTAGAATAAAATTATATATAATATAACTTTCAAATATATATCAATGCCATTTAATTGAACTGTAATTTTTTTTTTATAAAAATAGAAAGAAAGTTGCATTGTATATAATTGCACAATTTTGTTTAGGAGACCGCAGAATTAATTCTGAATGATATCTTTATTTTCAAAGCATTGCATTTTAATCTAATTCTGTCAAAAATTAACAGAAACAGTAATTCACATGACCCCTTTAAATTCATTCTTTTCAATTTTTATTTTTATTTTTTGAAATATTAAATGAAAAAATCAGTACAAATTTTAAATGAAAAAACAATGCGATAGTTTTTTATTTTATTTTTTTAGCTTTGGAAGAAAAAAAAAAATCATGATAAAAAAAAGAGATAAATTTGTTTTAAAAAGTCTTGTGAGTCATACGTGATCTTTATATTATTTATATTAATTTTTGACCGAATTAGACTAAAATGAAATGTTTTGAAAATAAAAATATCAAATGTCAAAATTAATTTTAAAACACTTTAAAATAAATTATACAATTATAGAAGAAAAGAAATGTAGTTTTCTAAAATAAAATTAAAAACAACTGGAAATCCTTTTAACTGTCCAACCTTGCATTCTATAAACTGGGTTAGAATCAAACGCAGAAGCAGCTCACATCATATAGGACAAACATAATTTGGTTCTTTTTGCTTTGATTGCTGATTGAAAATTTAAAAAAAAAAAAAAAAAAAAAAGATGGTTAAATTTAACTCTTGGTCTAGCCAAAAGACCAATCACCTATATAATTTGATTCCATTAGCCCCATATCAAATATTTCGTACCGTCTATATTTGTCATACTAAAATAACCCTTCGTTTTATTGGAGAGTAAACGGAATCTAATATAAAATTGCAAATGATAATAAAATATATTGTGGTAATATTGACCTTAAAAGTACTAAAAATAAATGGATGCTCATAAGTTCAACTTATGAGAAGAGAGGATTTGGGTAGAAAGCAAGGTTTTCATATCATGATAGTCAATTTATTATTAAAAAGTAAATAAAGTGAGAAAGTAAATTTAAAAAAATAAAAACAGAAAAAGAGCTTAAAAAAGCATGAGAACTATATAAATCTCACTAACTTATTCAATAATACCTCTTTTCTTCAAGCTGTAAACAACCATTGTCATTCTCACTTTACCATTTAAAAAATACTTCTTTTGTTTTATTTTTTTTCCCTTTGTTTGGAAAAAGTTAATCATATCTCAGCATTTTTGGGATTCAATTTTTTCTGCTTTTAAGGTGCTATCCATGCCACTTATCACAAAAATAAAAATAAAACACTAAAAAAAAGGTGTTATCCATGCCTCGGATTCTCAAATCATTTTGCCTTTTTAATTATCTTACTGGCCGGTACCCATAGAATACAAAATTTGGCTGTTTTATAGGGCAAAAAAGACTAGGGTGTGGGGTGAATTAAATGCTGTACCATGACCGTTTTGATTCGAAGATTTTCCTCACTCCCAAACGTCCAAACACAGGAATACCTTTAGACAAACATAGAGTAGAGAGATTCCACTCCATGGAATATGGACCCCAATATCAGATTTTGTTTAATTACCTCTGCAAAAACTATACACTGTAAATTTTCGGTTCACATTAAAAAATTCTTAGTTATTTTCATTCTAATTTATAAATTATATATATGGTTAAAGTATTGAAGTTTGTTTGCTTTATTATTAATCAAAATAAATTTTAAAAAAATATTGGAGTAAGTGTAACTCATAGAAAAAACCGAGTAATTAAATTAATGAGGCATATAAATAATACCCTTTGACTGAGATAGTTAGCAATTTATTATCCATTATAGAGCTCTTAAATGGTCGGCTTGAACTTTGATGTATTTATTAAAGTATAGTCTCAGGGGATATATATATATATATATATGTATATATATATATATATGTAAGTATAATATTTGACCGGCTTAGAGTCTAATCACGCCTGATTTCATTTATTTGGTTTTGGGTTTCACGAATATACCTATTGTATTTCTCTCATTTTATTTAGTGGTTGACTTGTATAGCTCTATGTGTGCTTAGTTCTGACTTAATTGTATTTCAACGTAAACATATAAAATCGTTCCTACAGGTACATGTGTTTTAGATGCAATGCATGGAAAAATAAACAAAATTAAATAATAAATAAATATCTCAGAGATGAATTTCTTAGTTCGCATGCTCCAACGACAATCTCAACCACCAATAGTTTATATCGTCCTCTCTATTACAAACGCATTATTAGTTAGTACTAACCAATGAGCCTCTTCCTTTGCCAAAACAATATATTAAAAAGAAGAAACAGAAGACTTAATGTTTAAAATCGAATAAATTGATGAAGTTTTATTTTTAATTTTTAATTCGTTTCGGTAGAGGGTTAGAGTTAATTTGGTCATATATTACAAAGTATTTTTTAAAATTTAAAATAGATAGTAATGTTGTACAATACTAAAATACATATATTTTTCAAATATGTAATTGTTTAATTTAATTTTTTAAAATTTCGTTAAGTTTGACAAATTAAATTTGAGTCTAAACTCATATGTATGCAATTAGTTCACTTATTTAAACATTCTAATAAAAAGTTATTAAGCAAATGCATTATTGAATAAGCACTTACAACTTAAAATGATGAACAGGGTTGACTAATCATTCTGCCTAACAAAATCACACGTCTATATAACCCGATCGGAAGTCTGTTTTAATGTAACGGTAACGTGCAAGCTGGGTGTTGCAATAGAAACTTGCGCCACCAGTACTAAGTTATTTATTTCACTCGAAAAGAAAACACATTGTTAATTTTAATATTTTTTCTTGTTAGACGCTAGTTTTAATTAATTATTGAACGTTGGGATTTGAATATAATACTCCTATTAACCCCCACATTTTCCCTTTTATATTGCGAACTATAGTTTATACAACGACAAACCATTTCACCCACCCTTTGTATATTTTGAATTAGCTATAATATACTCTTTCTTTGTCATTTTAATTAAATAAAGATTTTGGTAATACATATTTGTTGGACCACATTACAGCCTACAACATATTATATTTCCAAAGTGGCCGTCATAGTGTGCATCCATTTTTTAGGAAGCTTTGGGTTATTGTTGACTATTGAAACCAAAACAATTATAAATAATAATAATAACAATAATTCAACGTCAACATTTAAATTTAATAATTGTTTAGTCAATATTTAAATACTAATATTTTCTGTTTTCTATATTTTGTATTACACAATATTCCGTGGGTGGGTGGGTGACCGGCCTTCGCTTGCCTCTCACAAATATTTGGTACAAAATATAGTACCAACTAGTTTGTGTAATATGTACACCTACAACCTTTGGGGGAGTTATAAAGTCCAAGTATTTTATTTCAATAATTGATCGGTTGACGTTCTTTTGTCACTTTGGCAATTGAGCAATTTAAGTACAAAGGCCAATTCGTAGATCACACAAAAAATATACTCAAATATTATTTAAACGCGTGCAGATAAACAGTATACAATTGATGTTGATTATACTTCACCAATAAAAGGAAAAAAACTGATGCTGATCATATTATATTTTTTTATTTTAATACCTCTAGAAAAAGTGAATTTTGTATTACTGTCCCTATTAGAATGCCAATACAGTATGTGAGAGGGTGGACGATTCGAACTTAGAAATAGCCTAGCCTAAACAAAAAGAATTGAATTAAATGTACTATAAATAGTTTAGATGTTATTAATAACTGTGCCAAAAATGTAAAATTGCAATGCATGCATGTCATAGTTACTTCTTTTGTCATCAAATTTGGCATTAATTCAAATTTGGTAATAATTGTACAGGCATGAAAGAGGTAATCAACCAAAACTAATTGATCGGCCCTAATTTCAGCCAAAAAAAAAAAAATTGCCAAATTTCAAAATTATTATTTTGGACATTAAAAAGAAAATACGTGTGTGTGAGAGAAAGAGTGTATGCGTGTGGAAGTGGCAGACAGAGGATGTCCATAGGATTACAACGTCAAATAGGATACTGAAGGTATGCCATGACGTCATAATTTATTTAATTACCAAAATATTGTTTGTTTAAAACAATTAAAATTTCCCACAAGTAACCAAAATCAGCTGCTATTTAAGAGTCCAAACTCCAAACCGAAATCAAGGTGGGAGCGAGTGTGCAACTTTCACACAGACGAAAATACAGAGAGAGAGAGAGAGAGAGAGAGAGAACCTAAGAACCTCAAAATCTCAGTTAAAGATGATAGCATACCTGGAGCACTTAGTCCGCGAAACCGACTCCGAGTCAAAAGACGACGACGTTTCAACCTTATGCAAGGCTTTAGACCTCGAAGGCAGCATCGATTGCGGGGCTACAGACGGAGCCAGTAAAGATTTCGGCGGCATGCATTCCTTAAAGCCATTGGCCTTCATCAGGCCAGCTGGCACCGACGACGTGGCGAGGGTGGTCAGAGCGGCCGCACGGTCATCCAATTTGACGGTCGCCGCTCGAGGCAACGGGCACTCCATCAACGGTCAGGCGTTGGCGGATCGAGGGCTCGTCGTAGACATGCGGTCTTTGGAGAATCATTTCCAATTGATAAGGATTAATGGATTGGCCTACGCCGATGTCTCCGGAGGGGCATTATGGGAAGATTTGTTGAAATGGAGCTTCTCCGAGTTTGGCCTCGCTCCGAGGTCTTGGACCGATTACCTGAGTCTGACGGTCGGCGGAACTTTATCTAACGCCGGCGTTAGCGGCCAAGCCTTCCGTTACGGTCCACAGACTTCGAATGTAACAGAATTAGAGGTCGTAACGGGTAAAGGGGAAACATTGATTTGCTCCCAATCTGAGAACTCGGAACTTTTCTTTGGGGCTCTCGGCGGTCTTGGTCAGTTCGGTATCATTACCAGAGCTAGGGTGTTGCTACAGCCAGCACCGGACATGGTGGGTATTTCAAAAAATTTCTTTTTTTTTTTTGAAAATTTTTACATACCACTACTTTATAGTTTATACTTCTCGCATTTGTCTCTTGCAAAACAGAGTTTTTTTTGCTATATTAATGCATGAATGGCACGTTTACGGTACGTTACTTTGTTTTTTTTAATGTGATTAGGTGAGATGGATAAGGCTAGTCTACGCCGAGTTTGAGGACTTCACTCGGGACGCTGAGTTTCTGGTATCCAGAAAGGAGGGCGACTCGTTTGATTACCTGGAAGGTTTCGCTTTTGTGAACAGTGATAACCCATTGACTGGACGACCCACGGTTCCATTGGACCCGGACCAGGACTTCGACCCGACTCATCTTCCTCCGACCTCTGGCTCCGTTCTCTACTGTCTTGAACTGGCTCTTCACTACCGGAACACTGACTACCCTTCGACTGTTGACACGGTAACTAATTTACCAAACCTTTAATATTCCCCTACATCCCTCCCCAACTGGAATACGCTGCACTTTTACTTGCTGACCCTTTGATCAATACCCAAGTTTTCTTCACTTTACATTACCCAAAAAATAAAAAATTTCCCACTTTACATTCCATCATTGTTTATTTATAAATGACTCTTGACTCTTCGCCGACCCAATTTACAGTTTCCGCGGGTCCTAAATGTAGTGTAATAAACTATTTATTGTTTATTATATTTGTAATTTGCCTATTTAATTAGTCACATAGTTATAAATTATTATAATCTACATAATAACTTAGAAAAAATTTATAACATATGGATGACATATGATAGCGGTTACACATAGTACTTTATCAGTGTTAATTCTAGTTATGTCAGTTTTGACCTAGGTAGTTGCTAAGTGGCCCCCGCGGTGAACATTTTGACCGCGAAGATCTACAGCGGACCCACTAAAAAATTGATTAGCCGGAGAGTGAAAAGTCAATACACTCGAAGTCTTTGACACTTGTAGGGAGATGAACGACAGAGGACGGCTATGCTCGTCCACCATTATGAACCAACACTTCCGTGACTGTATATCGTTTTTATTCCGTGGAAAAAAAAGGTTTTTGTTTGGGTATTCGTCCATGACTTACTTGAACTTTTTTTTGTTTTTTTGATGAATCATAGACTTACTTGAAGTTGAAACTGACCATACGGTATAATGTATCTTCCATTGGATTTTCTGACAAAGTACGGCTCTTAAAAGCCCTCACAATTAGTTCCTTATTACGAGTGTGCACTTGTTCTTCCTTCCATCTGCCATCTAGTATGTTCTTGAGATGTCTCACTTTCGTAATATAGTAGTTAATTGGAGGATAAAATAGTAACAAGGCGTCAGTAGATGGTGTTGCGCTGATCATTGAGATTTTGCTGACGCTATGGTCCCCACGGTTCCAGAAATGGCCAAAAAGCCATCATTTTCTGGAATCTGCAAATCATAATGTATGTCCCTTGCATACGAATTGACAAAGGTACCCTCTGTTTTTAACTTATTTACTGAAATTATATTTTTCAGGCCGTCAATAGACTGGTTGCAAGGCTAGGATTCGTCAAGCACTTGAAGTTCGAAGTGGACGTCCGCTACGAGGAGTTTCTATTGCGTGTGAAACAGGTAGAGGAACACGCTAAGGCTAATGGAATCTGGGACGCACCTCACCCTTGGTTGAACCTGTTCGTGTCAAAGTCTGACATAGTTGACTTCGATCGGACGGTGTTCAAGGAGATCCTGAAGGAAGGAGTTGGTGGGCCAATGTTGGTCTACCCTCTGCTGCGTAGCAAGTAAGTAATTGCAACGCCCATCGATTCTTATACCCCACTATTTAAATTAGATAGACTAGTTGCTGTTAAACCTGCATGCCTGTCACGTGTATGATGGATAAGCTCGGTTAACATGTGATGACGAAGTTTAC
Organism: Ochetophila trinervis; assembly: GCA_003254975.1. Taxonomy (NCBI): domain Eukaryota; kingdom Viridiplantae; phylum Streptophyta; class Magnoliopsida; order Rosales; family Rhamnaceae; genus Ochetophila; species Ochetophila trinervis. Next base: position 10,580 of record QANX01006837.1, read on the forward strand.
ACCAGGGACATCTTTGTTTAGACACGTGTAAGGCATGTGGGCCCTGAACTTCATTGCTTACTTGTCGCATAGACACTGGCTCATCTCTCTTTCCATCTGACGTGCGGGGTAATTTGGTAGACATTTTTAGATCCAGTGGTTGGTAAGATTTTGAAGGTAGGTCAAAATATTTTCATATAGTATGGTCAGCCAAGTGGGACCCATGGCATTCTATGGCTTTTAGCCTTTAAACCTACTCAACTAATCACTTTTTAAATAAACTGATATGGTTGTACCATCTATTGATGCACCCTACCGTACTCGACCAATTCCATTAATTTTTTTTCCCAGCTCTTCTTGTTAGGTCCTTTGGGGCAACTAGGTTGGGTTAGCTTACAAGCAAACGTAGAATCAGTACGTGTGCGACAAATATATAATGGGCCCTACTCTAAGAACTTCTAATTGCAGAAAAGTTTTAGAAGCCTAATTACTTCGACTAGTGGGGCACGGAACGGTGGTAATTTTTTATTTTGGTAAAAGGCACGGTGGTAATTTGAGTTATATGGAGGGGATGTGAGATTTGCCAGCATATAATTGGGGGTGCTGTCTGCGGGCATTTTCGTCAATTTGAGTTCTCTTTTGATGGAAAATGAGATTTCCATGATATGTAACTTTCTCGGTCAGTCTTTAGCCATTTGAGAAACGACAAGAGTATTTATTCGCCAACGGGACTGCAATGACACCATAATTTGTCTGGCACCAGCTATCATTTTCCCATTGACGAAATTACCCTTTAATTTTGTCAGATCCACAGCTAAATTACTGTTTTTAATAAGAAAAATCCAAAAAATAAAAAGAACTTATTAGTTTCAATTTTCAAATTCTTTCTTTCGAATATATCAAAAGGCTGGATATAACAGAGGTCGCGCTTTTTAAAAATTTGTTTCTTTTTAGCACAGCTAAATGTTGTACTAAAAGTCTAAAAGGTCTGGCAATGAATAGGAAATATTTTTTAGTAGAAATGTTTAAGAGAAATAAAGCTTCCATTAATATAGTGAGGTTGTGCTTGTGACTTTTCATCTCATCTTCAATTTTTTTTTTCCCTAACTTGTGTGGAAGATGGAGATTTAACAACCTTATCCTTCATCTCTAAGCAGCCTAGCGATGAAGTTTTCGTGAGAATATAATTGTCTGCCAAACATGACATTTTAATTTCAATCAGGTGGGATAATCGTACGTCTGTGGTGCTCCCTGAAGGTGAAATCCTTTACCTTGTGGCACTATTACGTTTCACTGCAAAGACACCCTCAACAGAAAAAATGGTCGCTCAAAACCAAGAAATTATTCAATACTGCATTAAGAAGGGCCTTGATTTCAAGTTATATCTTCCTCACTACCGTTCACAGGAGGATTGGCAGCGACATTTTGGAAATCAATGGTTAAGATTCGTCGAGAGGAAAAAATGTTTTGATCCAATGGCGATCCTTGCACCAGGACAGAAAATTTTCTCGAGAAATCCCCAACCTTAGTTGGTATTTATTAGTGGTACTACTAGCCTTTTACTACCAATTTAACTTTGTTAATGAGGCCTCGTCAATTGTAATATTATGGGCATCTATTTTAGTATCCAGGAGGGGTGAATTGAGGAAGCATTTTAAAGGAATATTTGAACATAATATTTTGATGAATTCCATTGTATGATGATCTTTTTTCTCACAAATAATACCAACCCAAAAAATATATATTGGAAAAAAAATGGTCAATGATTTGACCACCAAGCTCTTATTAGATTGAAACTATGGGATTGTTTACTGTAGTAACTCATTAGTTGTCATGCTTCTTGATCTTTGATATTGATGTGCAGGCTTGATTGGTTCCAAGTCCCTATTGTGCTACTATGCGAATAGTGCTCTATTGCTCATAACCCAATACTTTTTTCTTTCTTTTTTGCTGTCTCCTTTTTTCGACTTTTGAAGTTGTATAGGCTAACCACTTAATTTTGGCCGTCCAAATGATGTCTTATCCAATGATAAATCTTTAACTGGCTTTGATGTTTCAGTTTCAAAGATTATTTGACTTCCAACTTGCGCAAAAGGGTGATTTCTCTTTTCAACATAAAAGGGAGGTCTTAAAAATATAGCCAATTAGCATAGGGTTAGGTATCAGATTCTCTTTTCGGGCAAAACATCAAAAACCAAATCAAATCGAGTTTCTTCTTATTGTACCTCGGGGATTGCCTTGTTTTGTTTGGATATTGCAACCAAACAGAACACAATCAAATCTACTTGGTTTCTTCATCTTTCCACTTTTTATTTTATTTTAGTTTTCCCCTTCCTTTTACTTTTTTTTCCTTTTATAAATAACGTATATTTATTTATTAAAAGCAGAGAAAAGAAAAGCTACAAAAGGATTGGGTCCCACAATTGGCTATTTTAGAAGGCAATTATAAGATCATGATTTCTTGTAAGCTGCACCGAAGCAATCGGAGAGCGCTACCTCGTTTAATTCCATGCAAAGCATCCTATACGTCCTTTGGTAAACGTGTCATGCAACCAACGTGTTAGAACCCCACCCTGATTAGCACACGACATCCACGTGGCTATCGAAGCGCGTGATGGTAAACGCCTAGCACCAGACCAGGACCACAGACGCATAATCAAGCTGCCCATCGCTCCACTTTATGGACGCCTAAACTCGCCCACTAGTGAAAGTCACCAACTTGGTGGAACGGACGGAAGGCAAATGTATGGATGAGAAACGCCGTTTTGGGGGACCCGGTCGACCCCTCCATTTGATTTTGCCTCATAATTGACACCGAGGCGCGATTCCATCATCTCTCTGCAGTGCTGTTTTGCTTTTTCCATAGCCTCGGTTCGTTGAACTTTAATCAACAGCAGCTACATATGTTGAACTTCAAGCATGAATTTTATTTTCCCCTTTTTACACAAATCATTTGTATGCCACGTGTCTAGTCTTCCACAGGAAAATTCATTTTCCGATTGACAGGCAATACTAGAGGTTAATTTGACAATAACCCAAAACGACAAACAAAAACAGCAGTGTTGATGGTTCATCAGCACAGCATTGGTGGATTAATGTGTTTTTGTTTTTATTTTGTTTTTTTGGATTAGAGAGAATTGTAGATAGGTTTTAAAATTGGTTAGTTTATCTTATCGTAACTTTAATCCAACATAAATATCAATATCTCCTTGCATCACAGTGGATGAATCTTGACTCCTTTTATTTTATTCGCTCTAATTTGATTTTTCTTGGATTGTATGTAACTAGCTGTTACTTTTTTTAATTAGGCTATGTTTGGAAAGATTGGGACACACTTTCAGTAAAGAAGAATTTGACAATAACTAATGGCCAATAAGTTGATTCAGTGCATGTATGTTAAATGTTGATTGATATGTGTTCCATCCTAGTTAGAATTTGCAGTTCTATATGCCGTTGAAGCTGAGACAGTTCAACTCGTTTCTATAGGAAACTTCTTCCAGTTCAAGCTCTGCGACCTTTTAATTTTACGATTGAACCACTTTAGGCTGAGCATATTGGGTTTCAAGGAATACATAAATACTTAGTAGAAGAACAGGGGTGGGTACTGAATGGGCTAAAGATACTCGGATCTATTTGAACCCAAATTCATATTCTAGTCCATTCCCGGGTTTAGGCTACATACCTGAAACTGACTCTTTAGTTGCCTCTAAAGAGCAACGGGCTAGGTATTTTTTTTTTTGATGAAAAAAAGATGCTTCGGTTGCAAGAAGGGGCTGGTTCTATTTCTATATATACCTGCCTTTGAAATTGAAACTGTATACATCTCCAATCCCATAACCATCTATCATTTTATTTAGAGTTAATTTTAATTAGAACTCCTAAAGTTTGAGGTAATTACAATGTGCTCTCTATCGTTTTAATAATTACAAATATCTCTGTTGGTGCTCTATTGATTTTTTGCTAACGTTAAAATAATAAAAGTAAAAAAATGTTTTAATGGACTTTAATACATTTTTAAAATTAAATTTATTGATATAGAAGAATCTTTAATTTGTGCAATTAATATTCTGTAATTTAAAAAAAATTATACATTTGTCAAATTAAATTAAAATTAATAAATTTCATCAACTTATAAGTTACGTGCATACCACGTATTTTTCAAAATTTATTTTTTTATTTTATTAAAAATTAAAAAATATAAAATAAAATTTTAAATTAATTTATGACTTTTTTAATATTTTTTAATTTTTGGCACAATTAAAAATGAAAAAAAAAATTATGTTAATTTGCTATGCATGTGTCTTCTAAATTGACTGAATCTGTCAATTTTAAATAAATTAGATAAATATGTAATTTTATTTAAATTATAAAATATCAATTGTAAAAATTAATTATATAGTCTCTTATATAAGTAAATTTAATATTAAAAGGTACGTGTTTAGACTTTTAAAAAAACTACTATTTTTCTTTTTCTTTTTTCTTTTTTTTTTTTCTTTTCTTTTGGTGCAATGTGAGCACACTAATTTTCAAGCCTTTTAGCGGATTGAAAACATGAAATATATTCATGAGCACACTGCATAATTTTCAACTTTCTTTCTTTTCAATTCGATTTTTTTTTCTCTCTCTCTGGTAAATACATAATTTTGAACTCCATCCGTACTTGTGGAGGAACAATTTCATGAAGCACAAAGTGAAATTACAAACTAGCACTCCCCTGCTAACTCCCAATATGCCATCCATCACTTGTGACAACCCACCACCAACCCCCAAAACTCTCTCTCTCTCTCATACACACATGTCACTTTCTTAGTTCAAATTTTCCTCATGCTAAGATTTAGGGATGGCAATTCATGATGTTTGTGTCCATTCATTATCTAAAGTTTGCCGTTTAATCTATTTAATTAAAATATATATATTTTATGTTATAATATATTAAAAAATATATATATTTATTATTATTTTAATTTTTTATGTATTAATATAACTTATTCATATTAATTTTAAATTATACAGATCAATTTAAATAAATTATTTTTATTTATTTTTTGTATTTTGTTCTAAATTGTCATTCTACTAAGACTAAAGGTTGCTAAGGTTCATCTATGGCATTAGGTTTTTGAGGAAGTCAAAAGAAGCAGCGATGGCAGGATGGACTAGACGTGTCCATATTGTATCTGGAGCAGTGAGAGAGCTCAAGTACTTGCATGAAGGTGTGGCAGCGAATATAGTGCACGGCCCTTCAAACATTCTAATCGATGTAAAAAGTTTACTAAAATTTGTGATTACGGTCTGTATGTTTTGGCATGGAAAGAGAGGAGAGGCTTGTTAAGTATATGGATGATAAATATTGGGGGAGGTATTTGCAAGGATTTATGGATTAAATGATCTTCATTGTTTTTCCTAGTTAACGAAAAAAAAATGATTAGTTATAAAAAAAGAAAAAAAAATATTAAAATGAGTTTCCGAGTCCATAACAAAAAAAATAAAAACAGAACCCAGGAAAAAAAATGGCATTTTATATATATCTACAGTATATTATTAAAATATGCTATCAATTTCCAAATAAATAAAAAATGGTCTGATTTTAAGATATGGACTAATTTTATTTTTACTTTTTTTAATTGAAAATGAATAATTTTTACATCTAATGATATTTCGAAATGTACTTTTAATATTATACTATTGAGCTAAATCTACAAATATAAATATGGCCTAATTAAAATATGGAGACGAGGCACATTTTCAAAAACTTAATTTAATATGGCCTTTATTATATATTTTATATTATTTAAGAGAGAATAAAGAAATAATAATTGTTTAAAATAGCTATTAGAGGGCTATTTTGTTACTTGATGTGGCATATATGAGAGAAAATATAATTTAATTGACTTATTCTAATGGCCGGAGAAGTATCTATAATGATTGAAATTTTAAGGAACGGCTTGTAATGTAAATTTTAGAAGGTCTAATTGGAATTAATCTATTTATTTAAGTGAAATTTAAGTTTTGTTAATTAATTTTAAATTAATTTCAAAAAAATGAAAAGCAACTCCAATGTTCTATTGATTGAAATATATGTGCCATAAAGTTTAGAAGCTTTTATTTTTTAAAACACTGTTAATGTTTTTTCAGCAATAAACATAACTGTTGAAAATGTTCTAACAAATTTGGAAGACCATCAGCAATCTATTAGATGATCAATTATTGGTCCTCCACTAGCTAGGTGAGTTATCCTCGTGACGGTGACTACTATTTTTTTTTTTGCCCTTTCCCTTGTGTATGAAAAAACAAAAAATCACCCAACCGTCCTATGCGCTTAGTATGCAACGATATTTTCAATAAAAATAAATAAAAAGTGAAATTTTAGGAAAATTAAAAGAAAAACCAAACAAATAATTATTGGCAATCCTCGGTACACAACAAGCTCGAGATGGAATTGAGATTAGAATAAATAAAAATAATAATAAATTAATGAATTTTTTAAATCTGGTAAAGATTAGTGGTGTATACAGTTTTAAGTCGAGTGTATACAAAGAACTATAAGAGTCATTGGTTAAGTGGGCCTTTTAGTACCCTACTGGTACAGAATGATATAATAAATAATTAAAGTGCAAGATAAAGAAGAGTCAGGCAACTGTTTTTGAACCCTGTAGTCCCCCCGGTGTCATGATATAATGTATGCTTTTGGTAAATGCGTAATTGGGATAAAAATAGTCAGTGGTCGGCCATTTAGGCTATGTTTAGACATTGTTGAAGAATTTATGGACGGACAGATCTATCAACATCTTTTTGCAACCATTGATCGGATCCGTGGGACATACATGTTCCCCTGTTTCCAAGTTATGGACTTTTGCTCTTATAATGTCCACGGTTTCCTAATGTTTAATCCTTAATCATTCTTAATTATCAGACTCTATAACTTAATTCATTAGCAAAAATACCGTCTTTTCCACTATTACTTTTAAATTTAATATTTAAAATAAAATAAAAATTATAGAGAAGAAAGAGAAAGTGAAAGTGGTATTTTGTTCCCATTTCATGTTTGGAAATTTGGAATGCACAAAAGTGCCATCTCGAGCACTTGAAGTGGCTGTGCCGCACTATCTTAAAGAATTCCAATAACACTCAGCTCCATTCATGTTTGAGATTAAGAGACAAAATAAAAACAAATAAAGTTCTTATTTTTCATTAGAATGTTTATGGGTATTATTTGTGCTTTTAAAATTTTATCGGTGGTATATAAAAAAAATCCAAATTTCACGTTAAGATTTTCATTTATTTATTTATTTATTTTGTGTGTGTGTGGTAATTACAGTTTTTTTTTTCTATTATTATTAATCTAGAAAATAGTCAATCGAGTCAAAAAAGGTATTTAACTTCATAATTATAATGGGTTTGGGCTGAACATAAATTCTAAACCAACAAAAGACAGTGATACTATTTTCTAATTATAACTTAGTATAAAAACTCTTAGTAATCTTAAAAGTAATTGATTAACAAGGCAAAAAACCATGTTCAAGCGCACTCTGTAACTTGAGTTTTCAATTGCTACTTGACCCACAGCGAAGTGCTCCTCCATCAATGACGAGTACGAGCAACAAATTTGGATAGTTAGTGGCCGGGTTTGAAATGGGCTCTGTGGGTTTGAATGAGAATTGCGGCCCAAATTATTAATTGTGAGCGAAGCAGATCAGATGGGGTATTTATGGTCAACAAAGTGGTCCAGCACTAACAGACCTTCTGACGAAGGAAATCTATGGATGCCTTGGCACGAGGCTTTTGTTCGAAATGTCTCTGACTGCCCAAACTCTAACTCGGTTCAGTTCCACCACTGAATTCCACGTGTATTTTATAAGCCAAAACTCATGACTTTCACAATGTCACCTGTACGATGACTAATGATAAATTTACTTTGTAATTTTATATTTCACTGCTTAAAATTTTAAAAAATTGTCGAAATCTCTTTTGGTGTTAAAATAATTAAATAAAGTAAACATAACATTTTAGGAAGCGATAAGCACGCACAAAAGATGACATATAAAAATCTTACGCTGTGTAAATAAACTTTTTTTTACAGAAATATTCCAATTTAGGGGAAAATGATAAATAGAATAAAATGAGAATTATCTAATTTTTCTTAAATTTAATTTTGTCTATTTAAAATGATTTTTTAACAAATAAATATATTAATGCTTAAAGTTTAAGTATTTTTTTAATATATAAATTAGTATGATTTTAGGCAATCGAAATAAGAGGAAGTTAAGAAACGCAATATGACGGTCCATATTTTTATTCCCACAGTAAGAAAATTTAGAGAAGCATAAATTTTATGACTTAGTGGTCTATAGAAGACTTTAAAAAAAAACATCTTAATTCTCAAAAACATGGCTGCATTTGTCTAAAATGTTATTTTCATTGCAAAATACGAATATATTTAGAATACATGATTACTTTTCACCCAAAAAAAAAAAGAATATATTACTGGTTTTGAAAAATTATCCCCCAATCCCATCTCACTGTTTTTATTTGAAAACATATTTTTGTTTTTATTTTGCGCATGATGATAAATTTTAGCAGCGACAGTAAAAATTATTAGTCACAAAACTAAACCGTTTGTAAAATGTCTTGATACTTCAATTCCATATATATATATATTTTGATGAATAATTCCATACTATTATGAAACAGAAAATAAAAGAAAAATTCCACCAAAATAAAATGGCTCGAGAGATAAGGAAAAATACGGTGCCGTATTGATTTTTATTTTTTTTCCCTCATTTTCCCGTAAAGCAGAAAATTTCTTGCAAATTTGCGGGGCAAGTACAAAATGAACAGAAGTAGAATTATATCACCGTTCAAAGCTACAAAAAAAGCATCCACGGCAAAGCAGCTCAGAGGATCCGATCAGATCCGTTAAGGCCCTCTTTCTTCTCTCTATGCTCTGTCTATGCATATCTATTTATGTATATGCACTTTAATTCATGCTTATCAGGCCCCCCAGTAATTCAAAATTTTAGAATCGAATCGACGGTCTCAGTTCTAGGGTTTCATTTCCGTTGATACTCTTCTTCTTCTGATTTCCGTGGCATTTAGGGTTTTAATTTTTTGGGGGGAGAAGGTCTTCAAAATGTATCGGATCGAGACTTAGGGTTTGTTAAAGGAGTGAGCAAGTGAGCTTTAACCTCCGAGAGTGCATGAAGATTTGGTGCTGCCTATGCTTCACCCAAGACGACGAACCAGAAGAGGGAGATAGAAGAGTGGAGGAGGACATGAAGGAGGGTGGTTTCGAGAATGAGGGCAATTCCGAGGGCAACATCGGAAACGAGGAGGAGCCGGAGGATATTCCGCGCTTGGGCTTGGCGGCTGATGGGCGTGAGCGGGACGACAACGCGAGATTGTTCGAAGGGATGGTCCAAGCGGTGCGAAGTGGTGCTCATTGGGACGAGGCGGTGAACGTTGGCGCTCTCGCGTCGCTGAGGGCCGCGTTTAGAAGTTCTCGGCGGTCCATGGGCGAGAGTAGTTCGGCTTCATTTGCTGCGGCTGCCGAGGATTGCGATCACGATTCCCACAGCAAGCGAGCCAAAGTTCACTCTGATTTTCAGTGAGTTCCCACTCTTTCAATGTCTCTCCGTAGTTTGCGTGTTCTGTCGTTTTTCTCTCCTTTATTTTTTTGCTAGAAAATTTGGGTACTAGGTTATGCTTGGTAGTTAATGTCTGGGTATTTAGCATTTTTGTTTTGTTTTGTTTTGTTCGGTTCGGAGAGGAAGGGAGAATGAAGACTGATGGAATCGTAAGATTCTTGTTCAAGAAGATCTTTTTTTATACTAAAGTTTCCAAATTGACATTTACTGGATGGTTAATTGACTGTCTTGGTGGTATTTTTGTTTTAAAATTGAATGTTGAATTTCAAAATGCATGCTCTACCTAAATTATTTATTTCTAGACAATGTGGAAACTGGGAGCTATTGTGATGTTGGTCGTGTGAACATTTTTACTTAAAAAGCATGTTGGTCCTAAAATTTGCGGTTCCTTGTGTTTAATTCTGCAATGAATTAATTTTATTATACAATCGCAAGTTTATCATACAATCGTAAGAAACCTATAACATAATTATCATTTAGAAAAAGATATATAATTTGGTATTAAATTCATAAGGTGATTACAAGACATGCATGTTAGATAGATGTAACATTGCATATAGAAATCGAAACACTGTATTTTCTGAGTTATATTGTTGATAAAGAATATTTATTTGTTCTTATTTTATTTTATAGAATTACTGCATTATTTTACTGTTTAAGTTGAAATTTGTCAGTTTCAGGCTGAAAGAACAATTGCTAAAGTAAGCTGCTTGCTGCTTTGTTTTGTGGATTTTAACCCATCCTTTAGTATGCATGAGCCTTTTACCTCTTAGAAATTTGACAGAAAATTAAAACTTTCTGATGTTGTCTTTACAATAGTATTATGTCCAATTTGTATGTGGACTGAATTGATGGGTAACATATCGTAGTAGAGTAGAATTCTGTTATAGAGCAAAGGGAAAAGTGGGCTTTTTGAATCCTGACACTCTAATAACATATGAGTGATGCTAATTTCTTGCAGTGAGTGTCATTATGCAACTGCAATCACTTCAGGTGCTGGAAATTCTAGTTCATCTGGAGATAAAGATTACAATATTAATCAGGGCTCTAATGTGGCATCTAAGAATGAAATCTTTTATCACACTTTTATGCTGAATACTGGTGGTGAAGAGACCCAAGATGACTCTATTAGTGGGAAAGATGTTGAAGGAGATGAAAGTGGCACTTCAAAGACAGAAGACTCAGAAGTTCGTATGGATCTTACTGATGACTTATTGCATATGGTATATGTTGCCCATAGTGCCACTTTTCTTCAGGAGCTATTTGCCAATTTGCTCTAAGTTTCATGTTTTTCTTTGTTTCTTGTTATCAGGTTTTCTCTTTCTTGGACCACATAAATCTTTGCAGAGCTGCTATAGTTTGTAGACAGTGGCGAGCAGCTAGTGCTCATGAGGATTTTTGGAGGTGTTTGAATTTTGAGAATCGGAACATATCTATAGAGCAATGTGAGTATAACTAGTATGCTATGCAGTGGTAATCTTCTGCATTTGTTGTTAGCTACTTAACTTTTTGTGCCTTTCAGATTTAATAACTTGTTGGCTTTTTGCAAATTGCAATTACAGTTGAGGATATTTGTCGACGTTATCCAAATGCAACAGAAGTGAATATCTCTGGCACTCCTTCTATCCACTTGCTTGTTATGAAAGCAGTCTCTTCATTAAGGTTGGTTGTTTTAATTTTGCTTGGTATTTATGCGTGTTCCTTGTACTAATGCTAAATATTTCCTTCTTTTGTTGTTCTCAGAAATCTTGAGATTTTATCTCTTGGGAGAGGACCACTAGCGGATATCTTTTTCCATTCCTTAGCAGATTGTCATATGTTGAAGAGATTGAATGTCAATGATGCTACGCTTGGAAATGGTATTCAAGAGATACCTGTAAACCATGATAGGCTGCGCCATCTTCAACTTACGAAATGTCGTGTGATGCGCATATCCATAAGGTGAAGCAGTTTTACAATTTGAGTGAAGTAGTCAGTGTCACAGGCTCTCAATCTAATTAAAATTTTGTGTTAAAATTTGATCTTTTGCAGGTGTCCACAACTAGAAACTTTGTCTTTGAAGCGCAGTAACATGGCACAGGCAGTGCTTAATTGCCCTCTTTTGCATGACCTTGATATAGGCTCTTGCCATAAGCTTTCAGATGCTGCAATTCGTTCAGCAGCAACTTCGTGTCCTCAGTTAGAGTCTCTAGATATGTCAAATTGTTCATGTGTTAGTGATGAAACGCTACGTGAAATAGCTCTAACATGTGCCAATCTCCACGTTCTCAATGCATCATATTGCCCAAATATATCTTTAGAGGTTTGTTTTATTGGATTCTTACCATCTTAAGTATTGAGGATTATTGGATTCATCTTTATTTGACATTCTGGCCTTTTCTTTGAAGTCTGTAAGACTGCCAATGTTGACAGTTCTCAAGCTTCACAGCTGTGATGGCATTACTTCAGCTTCAATGGCTGCAATATCCCATAGTTATATGTTGGAGGTTTGAACTATCTTGTGTCAAGTATTGGTGCCTTGTGTGTGCTTGTTTATGCAGTATCCATGTTGTGTTGAACATGTTTAAATTAACATTATCACATTTTGCAGGTTTTGGAACTTGACAATTGCAGCTTATTGACTTCTGTGTCATTGGATCTTCCACGCTTACAAAATATTAGACTAGTACATTGCCGCAAGTACTTTTACTACTCTGATCTTCCCTGCCCCTCTCCAAATTTTTTATTTCTTAAAAAAAAATATTGATTTCTTCTTTCTCATTCTTTTAAATTTTATTTCTCTTTCCATTGCAGATTTGCTGATCTAAATTTACGGAGTACTATGCTGTCTTCTATAACAGTTTCTAATTGCCCTCTGCTCCATCGTATCAATATCACTTCAAATTCGCTTCAAGTATGTATTTTGGTGATACTATTATATATATATATATATATATTACTTTGTCTTTGTCAGAGATGAATTCTGAAGAAGTGAATTTGTGGACTTGCAGAAACTGTCATTGCAGAAGCAAGAGAGCTTAACCACACTAGCATTGCAATGCCAATGTTTGCAAGAAGTGGACCTTAAAGATTGTGAATCATTGACGAACTCCATATGTAATGTTTTTAGTGATGGTGGTGGATGTCCAATGCTAAAATCTTTAATTCTTGACAACTGCGAGGTTTGTAAATTTTTTATTTTATTATTTTATTTTTTAATGAAATGATATTATCTGAAAGTGGTTTAATATAAACAATTTCTTTATTTTGTTATATATATGGTGGTCGCGTAACCTTGTTTTGTTCATCCCAAAGCAATAATCTTCACAAAAAAAATTATGTAATCATATCTGTGTGTTTAGATGCACTTTGACATGCTAATGCCTTTTAGTCACGTGAGATAAGTTCATAGAAACAACCTACTTTAAAGTGGAAAATATTATAAATCTGTTCTGTGCTGTAGAAAAAGTGATTGATATTACATTATAATTAGGACTGAAAGAAGGTAGTGATGACTAGAAGACAAGTGGGGATGGGATTTGCAAGAGTTTAGCTAGGTGAAGTGCACAAGATAGTGGCACAAGGAGGGTTTGCCTGTTAGTATTCTAATTGATTGATATCTGATGTTATGATTTTCTCTTAGGAGTTAAGCCTTCTGATATGGTCTTCTTTTAAGCTGAATGTGATTCTTTTATTTCAGAGCTTAACAGCGGTGAGATTCTGCAGCACTTCTTTAGTCAGTCTTTCCCTTGTTGGTTGCCGGGCAATCACTGCACTTGAACTCACATGTTCCTTTCTTGAGCAAGTTTCTTTAGACGGCTGTGATCATCTCGAAAGTGCAGCGTTTTGCCCTGTAAGTGAGATTGATTGTCAGTTGGTTTTGTTTTAATTCTTTCTTTGAGCTTTTAATTCTTAGTTGATGAGAACAGAAGTGGTAAGATTTTGGAGAAAGTTTAATTTGTTAAGACTTAGTTTCTGCAGCATGTGAAGATTACTGGTTTAAACAAAACCATATTTATGATGATCTTTGTATCATACTGCTAAGAAAAAGAAGAAAAAAAGAAGAAGTTAGTGAGGTCTATTAGCAGAAACCAGTTTATGTCATTGCTATGAATCAGCTTCTGTAAAGCTGTGAATGGTCTTTTTTTTTTAGAGAAAATAATAATTCATCTCCTTTCATTTTCAGGTTGGTCTTCGGTCACTCAATCTGGGAATATGTCCCAAATTGAATGCACTCAGTATTGAAGCACCAAATATGGAATCGCTCGAGTTGAAAGGATGTGGTGTCCTCTCTGAAGCTTCCATTAACTGTCCTCTCTTAACCTCTCTGGATGCTTCCTTTTGCAGGTTAATCTTTGTTTATATGCTATTTAGTTCCAAGACCTCCAATGGGGGTCAGTGGTGTGCGGTCTAAAATTTATGTTGCTGGTGCAGCCAACTCAGGGATGATTGCTTGTCTGCAACAACTGCCTCGTGCTCGAAGATTAAATCATTAATATTGATGTCATGCCCATCTGTTGGTTCTGATGGCCTTTACTCATTGAGCAGCCTCCCACATTTGACTGTGCTTGATTTATCTTATACTTTCTTGACAAACTTGCAGCCTGTTTTTGAGTCTTGTGTGAAGCTAATGGTAGGGTTTTATACACTCTTAGCATCAAATATCTGATTTCTTTTGTAAAAACTTATTTTTTTATTTTTAAGTTATCACCATTTAATTGTATCTTATTTTTCCTCTTTTATTCTTCTAGGTGTTAAAATTACAAGCATGTAAGTATCTTACTGACTCGTCACTCGAGCCCTTATACAAGGAAGGTGCCCTACCAGCTCTCCAGGAATTGGATTTGTCATATGGAACCCTGTGTCAATCTGCCATAGAGGAGCTTCTTGCTTGCTGTACACACCTCACTCATGTGAGTTTGAATGGCTGTGTCAATATGCATGATCTGAATTGGGGCTATAGCAGTGGGCAGTTCCCCGATTTGTCCAGTATATCTGTTCCATCTGGCATCCTTTCATCTGAAAGTAGCCATGAAATAATTCAGCAGCCAAACCGTTTACTGCAAAATCTCAACTGTGTTGGTTGTTCAAATATTAGAAAAGTTCTCATTCCACCAATGGCGCGTTGTTTTCATTTGTCATCTTTGAACCTTTCTCTGTCTTCAAATTTGAAAGAAGTTGATCTTGCATGCTTCAATCTCTGCTTTCTTAATTTGAGGTAAATATTTTAGTTTTAGATTTATACTCTATCGGTGGCTTCTGTATGATGTTTATCTTGCTGATGTTTGTACTTCTTTCTTGTGATATTCAGCAACTGTTGCTCTTTGGAGGTTTTGAAGCTCGAGTGTCCAAGATTGACTAGTCTTTTTCTTCAGGTATGCATTTTGCCTTTCATGTTGATGTTGTAAGTCCTTGCTCCTTTTCTATGGTTAGAATAATAACATTTTAGTATTCATTTCTTTGTTGGGATATAATATGCCACAGGGTTACATCCTTTTGGAAATGCTTAGATTGCATAATTTAATCTTTATTCTGGGGGACCATGATGCATTAATTATACAATGCCATGCTCATAAGCCATAGAGAATTCCTTCCAACCAAAACAGTTAAAATGAGTTTTTCCTACTTTTCTTTTGATGGGTCTCAAATTCCTCTGGTTATATGCTGTTCGTTGATGTCTTTTTTCTGAATGTGGTTTTATTAGTCATGTAACATCGATGAGGAAGCAGTTGAAGCTGCCATATTGAAATGTAACATGCTGGAGACACTTGATGTCCGCTTTTGTCTAAAGGTCAGAGCAACCTTTTACTTCCTCTCTCATCATACCTGCATATAAAAGCCCATTGTTAAAACTTTTCTTTGACAAATTATTTTGCTTTCATGGAAAACAGATATGTCCAATAAGCATTGGGAAGTTGCGTGGAGCCTGCCCAAGTTTGAAGCGCATCTTCAGCAGCCTGTCACATTCATAAATCTGATAAATTTATTTCGTTCATGATGGAGCCTTTTTAAGTTAATAGGCAGCGAAGAATCCTACGGTATTTTATCTGCGATTTGCTCGCTTGTATTGTAATTGAATGTCATCTATTTTCTCTGTATTTGATTGGTATATAAGTATTTTATGCTGCTGTTTTTATGTAATGATACAATAAATCGTCATGTCTGTTGCAAAAATCCTATTTTTAGTGAAAGGGTGAGATTGGAAACAGCAAGTTGCCTATTCCGGTTTATTGTATAGGTACTTCATGTAGCTCAGCCGTTATGTAATGAAACAATAAGTATTCGTTATTGTATTCGTTTTAGTTTGTTTATATGGAATCAAATTTTGCTGCTACCATGGAACGGTATCACATGTTATGTGCTAATTGGGTCTCGAGAGTATAATCTTATTTTGAGGCCCACTAAAGTATATAATCAGTGATAGTCCCTCATGAAAATACAATTTTTTTTTATATTATTGTTATAAGGGAAAATTTTATAAATACGTCGTCATGATGTTTCGTATATGATCTCTAGGTTCCGAAATTTTTTTAAAATATATTTGCTGTTAATCAAATTCTGTTACAAAATAAAATAGTCATTTAATACATTTATTTTTTATTTTTATTCTCTCTCTTTTCACTCTCTACCTTCTTCCTCTCTCTTCCATTTGTTTCCTGCCATTTTTTCTCCTCTCCATCTCACTCTTTTACAAAAATTCTCCTTTCTCTCTCACTCTCTATCTTCTTCCTCTTTCTTTCTCTCTCCTCCATTTTCTATCTTAATAATACCAATCTTACTTCCATTTCCCTTTACACATGTTGTCCACAAAAAGAAGACAATTTCTAATAATTGTCTTAAAAATTATTGCATATTATTTACAACTCTTTTTTACACAAAATATGAATAGAGTTCCAATGTGTGCATGAATACTATAATATATATATATATATATATATATATATATATATATCTTTCTTTCACATCCCAAAATAAGTTGAATAATGAAGAGAATGTCAAAATTGTTACTTTCAAGAGCATAAAAAGAAGCAGTTTGAGAGAGGGATAATGCCAACATTTAATGTTTTCTCCATCTGGGGTGGAATAAATTGATGATTTTTGGTTTGGCTGTTTTTTCTCTTCGGTGGTGAATTTGAAGGGTTTTTTGGGGTGGCATCAGAGAGAAATCTGAGCTGCCAATGCCATTGATTTGTTTTTTGGTGAATTTTTCGGTGGTTTTTGAGATACCGCAAAATTTTGAGCTCATCAGCATCATTGTCTTGGGTAATAGGTATGGGTTGGCACTGAGTTTTGGGTATTTGTTGAATTTTATCATAAATTTTATCATAATTAATCAGGTTTATTAATTTTTTTTTTCGTGAATGTGTTTATAATTAATTCCATTGCAGATTAAGTAGTTATGTTTATTTACTGAGCATGTAAGCTTTCATGCATATAATAATGTTGCCTTGCCCGAAAGGTGTTTGAAGAATTGCCAAGGAGAGAAGTTCATGATCCCCAAGCACAAAATTGGTCGAAGGGAAGCCCAGAGGTGAGCGCTTAGTTTCTTCCTCTATCATCTCCCTGTCTTTTGGCACATCTCGAGCAAGGACGACGCTGAAAGCTAGCGCTGTTGCAGAAAACCAAGGGAACATCACTGCATAAAAACTAGCTGCCATTTTTGTGGGTTTTGGAGGAAAGCTAGAAAAACTTTATAGAAATCGCGGTAAGATGGAGGAGCGAGAAGGGGGTCGTAATTGGCCAGAGCAGCGTAGGAGTGAAGGAGAGAGGGAAAGAGGGAGAGAGATTTTAATTTTTAATTTTTTTAAAAGAACCAACTTAAATTTAAATTTATTTTAATCGGATAAATGTATTAATGTCTTTTAACAGTTTGACACAGTTAAGAGCTATTAATTTTTCACAGTATTTTTTAAATATACGAAATTTGAAAGTCTAGAATTATAACCTAAATGCATGGAGTGTTTATGAAATTTTTCTTTATTTTAATAAGTTTATTCACTTTTCTCAATCAAAATTCAGTGATATAAGATTAAAAACATACAGTGGAAATAAGGCGAATTCACAATATTGATTCCAACTGTTTCAGTTCTGGGTCAGAGATGTCAACATCTGCATCTTCATATGAGTCCCTATAAGAGTCGGCGATAGCCTTCCCTTTATCTAGCACATCCGAAGGTACCGTTTTGAGGAGGCTGTCAGAAAGTAAAGCTTTTTTCAGAAATTGTTGCTTTTACATGTTCCATTCAAATTTAGCACAATGTAAGAAAGAACATGGAATACAAAGAACGCTGGGAAATCAATATAAAAAACACTTTTTAAATAATATCAATAGCTAAAAAAAAAAAAAGAAGAAGAAAGTTTGATTACCCGTCTAATGAATCAAGGGCAGCATTAATCTGTGCCTTCATTAATTTGACTGAAGCATCGGGATCATTTCTTGATGCGTGCAAAAGCAAGGAGTCAAGTTCCTCCAAGGCGCTTCAGAAATAGATATTTAACTGGTTTTAGTATATCCCACTAAACCTGTATAAAATCCACTAGTTTCTTCTTTTTAATCCTGGTTAATTGGTCTATTAAACTTTACTACAAGCTCTCAATTTTTTTTTAATGCTAATTCTATGCAGGAAAAAGAGGCAAATAATTAATTTTTATTCCGTTTTCAACTGTATTAGTTTTGAGTACCTTAGACATTGATCGACATTGTTGAAAGCAGTTTTACCATTCCCACTTTCTGAAGCATATTGCGCCACCTGCATACATAGTAGTGACACAGAGAGCAAGAAATGAACCTCCAATCCTTCTGATAATAGAAATTGTTGTTAATCAAAAGCAGACGAAGATTTATTCTAAAACACTCAAAACGGTTGAATAATATATCCTTTTAACTTACTGCTCTGATATTTACACGGAGGGACGCTGCTGGGCCTGAACGCAGTAGAGATCGGCAGGAAGCATATTGGGGTTGTTCACCTTCCAGAGTTTGCCCTGTAGTTGTTCTTCAAAATGGTTAAAACCACTATTTTGTTTTGTTTACATCTTCACAAATTATGCAAAAGAAAATATGTAATATATATATATATATATATATATATATATATAGAGAGAGAGAGAGAGAGAGAGAAGCAAGCGAATCAAAGAGAAAACATGAATGTAAACAGAGAAAATCAAAGATGAAAACAAAAATCTGGAATTAAATTCCTGCTAAAAGCTTAGAATTAAGGACAGCAAAAGTAATTATGTACGTACCCAGGTCCTTGATCTGTAACTGGGTCAATATGACAGCTGGTACATAAGCCTCAAGAGGCTCAAGCTTTTTCCTGGTTGTTATCCATACGTATATATATATTTGGAAAGTATTAGTAGTTTGCAGGTCATTAATATTGCATGCTAAAACCATCCTTGCTTTAATCTTACCTTTTCACATATTTATCGAAAACGCTGCCAGCGATAGCATCTGCAAGTTAAACCATTTAAAAACGTAACTAAGGCTAAAGCCGACACTCTTATAATGTACTATCTAAATAAATAAATACTGCGTATTTGAATGGATGACTAATTCTGAATTTTTACTTCTCCATTTAATTCTTATCCGATGCTGGATCAATCTTCATGTAACAACTATGAGTTATTATCAAAAAAAAAAAAAAAAAATGTAACAACTATGAGTCTGATTGATGAAATAATCACCGCGTACCGCACGTGGATTAATCTGCTTGCATGTGCGAATTACTCTACTCTCATTGTGTTTGTGTGTGCTCTGTTTACGAAGAAAATCTAGGAAAATATTTCAAAACCATATTTATAAAAATTCCAAAATTTATAATACCTTAAGACCATAAAATACAAAGGAAAACATTACAATTGCAAGAGACGGAGAGAAACAAAATTAAAGATAGAAAAAAAAAAAAAATAGAGAGAGGAAAGATTAGGGATCTGTTTGGTTGCCTACTTGCTGATAAAAAAAAAGGGATTTCTCTCTTACAAGAGGATAAAGCGATCGTTGTACATTAAAATAAAATTAAAAATTTAAAAAAATTTAAAATTTAAAATTTAAATTTAAATTTAAAATAAAAATAAAAATTCCCATTTTATTTTCCTTAGAACTCAATTTAATCAAAAATAGAAAAAGTTTGTTGCCAACCAAAAAAGTGAATAAGATGCGTACGCTTAGGGATAAGGAGCAATTGAGAAAGAACGAGAGAGATAGAGACCAATCGCCTGCTCTCCCGCCGATTAGTAGGCGACAATGCGCACCTCACTTGCGGCAAGTGCTTTGGTTTCGCAGCGAAGTTACGTAGTAGACTTGAGGAAGCGAAGGGGCTGGTGCTAACGTGCGCAGCGGTGCGAAGCGTGGCCATTTGCCTACACAGACATCAGACTCCGTTTTCTCACTGACTTCTAAATCTGCAGGTGGAGACCAGTTTGATACTTTGATTAGTTTAAGGAAAAAAAAAAAAGCCCAACCTCTTATCCGTTCGGTTNTTGATTAGTTTAAGGAAAAAAAAAAAGCCCAACCTCTTATCCGTTCGGTTGGGACGTTGCTCCGTGACAACATACGCCGAAATTACATATTTACCCTTGGCATTTTTCTCTTTTGGTAAGGTCGTTAACTTGTCGTGCCTCGGGTTGGACCCGAACCCGGTATGCCCGGTCGGTGACGTTCTTTCACACAATTTCTTTAATTTTTAATTTTGATTCCAAACCAAACAGCTGGGTATCATTTTAGACTTAGTAAGGCACGCACCAGATTGAAGTAGACAGACCACTCGCTCATCTTCTTCTTTTTCATCTCCGATCCAAATCTCCCTCCCAGTGCTGCTGCGAAAGCTCAACACTGTCAATGGCGCAGACTTTTTGTTTTCTTTTTGTTCCACTTCTCTTCCTCTCTTCTGCTTCTGCTAATGCTCACAGTAAGTTTCCTCCAAATTTACCTTCTTTTTTTTTTTTGGTTAATGAAGTTCCTGCATTTATAAATATTCGTGCTTGTAAGTATGTTTTTCGGTAATGGTGGCTGTGAAAAATGTGTTATGCCTGATTTGGAAACCGCCTCTACAATGGTGTATTCAATGCTGGATCTACGTTGACAAATCTTGGGATTCAGCTTTTTTTTTTATCTCTCTAGCTTTTCGACTGAGCTGCTGGTTACCCACTTCACATTTGCACATTTGGATGTATTTTACTTGATTGGGATCAGACTATTGACTTTAGAAGATCTGTATGGTGGAAAAATTATACTTGAAAATCTAATTAGTCTAGTGTATATCTGTCTTGGGAGCGGAGAGTTTGAAAAGGGAAGAAAGAAAGTTTACATCTTGGGTCGACAGATTTTAATCCCATAGGATCTTGGAATTTTTTTATGTTTTAAGAAATGAATACTCCTATAAAATTTGAACCAAGAAAAATATAGTTTTGAGTTTTGACCATTGAAAGTATATGGGATATATATATATATATATATGTATATATGTTTAGAGTTTTGCATGAAAAGCATCAAATGCTTATGGAAAGCTTCACTAATCCATTAACCCAAAAAAACATGATTTCTCTTTTGTTTCTCATTTGCATTTTCTTTATTTTGCTTTAATATTCTAGTTCATCTTTCATTCAACATGGAAATCAACATTCAAAATATATATAACCCCTGGTGTTGTTCTTGCATTAGCAATGAAGTTCGAAGGGATATTCTTTTCTTTTGGCTGCGAGTTGTGGTGCATAATCATTGCCTTCTAAAGACTAGAATACACACACGCTCTATTTGTCTGTCTGTCTGAAAGAGAGACATTTCGAAATGATTGTCTTTGGACTGTATATGTTGGCAACAACAGCTTAGGATCTGACTTTGAACTGGTAGGCACATTAAATTTTAGGAGTTATTTTTTCTCCTGAGTTTCTGTAGTGCATTAGAGGCCGTAAACCTTTACATCACCTCACCTCACCTTTTGCGGTGTGTATGTAAGGGTAAAGAGGAAGAGATGCGTAAAACTAGGATGCCTGGACTCGGTGTGTTTGCTGGAAATTCATGTTCTATCAAAAAGGAAAAAAGTGATAGCTGTTTCCAAGTCACAGCCATCTGGATTCAATGCTATAGATTCAGCTAAAGTATAGACTCTCTTGTTTGTTGTAGTCCTAGCATATTTTTTATTCTCTAGTTCTAGATTCTTTGATTTGGTTTCTTGCTCTGATTATTTTATCCAGCATCATTTATCATTAATCTTCAGCTCCCAACAAAATGCATTTTCTTTTATGATACCGTGTATAAAAATTGCAGTAAAAGTTACCGAAAACCCTGCGGACGAGTTAGTGGCTGTAATAAACAAAAACAGAACTGAACACAAGTCTTCATCCCTTCGTGACAATCAAGGCCTGGCCTGCATTGCTCTTCAGTACATTAAAGCATATCAAGGTGATTGTGGTAAAGTTGGGGGGTCTGATGCCAGGAAGCCTCCTGATTCTCAATTTGCTGAAACTTTTGCCCCGAACTGTGGTGTTCAGGTGTCAACCCTTTCGCCAATTACTGGGCGTTTGCTTGGCTGCCAGTCTCATTATGTCAGTCCTTCTGAAGCATTTTTGGAAATCCTGATGAAAAACGAGAAGAGCTTGGAAATACTGTACAATAAGAATCACACTGAAGTTGGAGCCGCTGTGAGTGGTAGTGATGGTGGATCTCCCTATTTCTGGTGTGTTCTGTTTAGCAGTGGCAAAAGTAACAATAGCTTCGTTTTAGAGGGAGGTGTGGCTAAGTTGACAAAACCTGGGTGCTTTAGCGGTGCTAACGACGTATGCAGCAGTGCCAATGATTGGTCTCGAAGCGGGCTTATTTGGTCAGCTGTCTCCGCAGCTTTGGTTGCAATTGTGTATGCCTTTTTTGGTTTATGATCATGTCTTATAAGAAACTTGAACCGTTCTCCACTTGATTCGAGGAACTCCTTTGTTTTATCTCAATTATTGGCATGGGTCAGTTATTTGTTTAATGTTTTCTTGTTTTGATTGAAGGTAGAGTCTTAAGAGCGAGAAATACGCCATTCATTTTCCTCAGTTTTCCTTCACGTGTAAAATTATAAATTACTTGGATCTTCCAATGATGATGAATTTTTAATTGCATTTGTTGTCCAGAAAAAGCTATCCCTTTTTGATATTATGTAAGACGTGAAGCAACATTCGGCAGTAAAACGTTCTTTCTTGTACTCTTCTTTCATATTTTTCCCACTTCTTGTATTTGGTTATGTGATTTTGTGTATGTGTCTGTGCCTGCAGTGTGAAACTTCATCTTATTGATGAGTAAATTACAATGTTACGCTTGAGTTCCAAATAAATTGAGCTTCTACATTTTTATTTTATTTATTTGTAAGATAATCAATCATATTTCATCACCGCAGCTATTGTTAAGCTTTGACTGGCCAGCACATTAAAACTATACAAGCAAGAATGTTAACTAGGGTGTATTTAATTATGAATTTAAAAGATTTTTGCAAACTTTTTTAACTCAAATTTTTTTGTAAATTTTAATAGATAAAATATAGACTTTAATAAAGTTTATAAAAGTATGCTTAACTTTGAACGACTTTCATAAATTTTTTTTAAATGATTTTTATAGACTTTATGATTTTATAAAAAAATAATTAATGACTCTTACAAACTCTGAACGACTTTTATAGATTTTTCATGTTTAAAATTTTTTATATTGTTTCACAT
>QANX01006839.1:0-78052 GCA_003254975.1 Ochetophila trinervis
ATAAAAGTATGGTCGTCGTCAATAGCTATTTTCTGTAGTAGTGGTTGATCCGAATTACGATAAAAAAAAATAGAAAAAACATGTTTATCTAAATTGTAAAAATATAATAATAATAATAATTAAATAAATTGCAAGAACCCAACCAAGTAAATAAAAATAATAAGTTAAAAAATGAAAATAAAGAAGAGTATTTTGCACCGTCGCTCTTAAACTTTTATCCATTTTCACAATTTCTTCCCAGACCTTTATGTTTGGCACTATAACTTTTGATAAATGTTACAGCAGTTTTTCATATTAACATCGTTTATATCTTACTATTAAAAAGCATATGCAATACACATGATCTCATTTTCCGCTTAATAACTGCAAGATAGGGCTTTTACTGTTTTATATGCACATGCAGTGCATGTGGTGCAGACTCACACTTCTAGCTGAAGTAGGGATGCGAAGTACTCACCTCATCTCATAAATCTGCTACCCTCAGTCTCACTTCAGAATCTGTCCACGTGGCCAAAAGCCAAAATACAACTTCCTAAAGGTTTTTTAGACATTGTTGCTTCCCACATTTGCTATTATAGAAGCTATTGAACTATAGTTTTCCCTATTTTAGGGGTCATGTGAGTCGCACATGACGCCTTACAGTCTGTTTATTTTTTTGGCAGAATTTGACTAAAATTCAATATTTTAAAATATAAAAGTTTGAAACAGCTTCCTAAAAAAGTTATACAATTATAAAATGTATTGAAATGTAGTTTTCCCATTAATTAATAAACGTACCCCAAGTAATTAGGCCGTAAAAACCTAATACATATGGACATGTTAGTCGATTTCCAAAATTTGATAAAAGTATATCAGTTTATTTAGTATCGAGTATTATTTGTTCCCTCGTGTGTTAAAGGTGCTACATGATTTTCTTTTTTTTCTTTTTTTCTATTTAAAAAAAAAAGATTTATAACGAATTAAAATATAGAAGATGGAACTCTGCCGTCATGTTAAAGCATCGATCTTTATTGTAAGATATAGATCGTAATTTATTCATGTTTCAACATCTTTGATAGTAACCTTTTGGCTTTCATTGCCAAAAATAAGAAAAACACAATGAAAGTAATTTTTTTGAATATTATAAAAAGTACATACGTTATATAGAAAACCCTCCATAAATTTATCATCAATGTGGTCGATAAGATTGCTACAAAAACTTCCCTAACGGCAGACATACATTAGCCAAACTTTTAATATATAAAGAACAATCCCAACCAAACCCTATATTATTGGTGGAAGAGAGAATGAACCTTGTTCAAATTTTAGGGATAAATTTTGTACATTGCATCAGAACATTAAAAAGGCAGCCCCTACCTCCAATCTGAGATGCTTCATGAGTGAATTGGACCACTTCCAAAAAACATGCTCATCATCATCAAAGAGAGAGAAAAGAACTCTCCCTTTTCCCTTCTTGGTGGGGGAAATAGTTGCTTGTAGTATGTGCTTGTATGCATTTCCAAAACCATCTACAACATTCGTTTAGTGGGTTCTCTACTTTAAAATTTCCCCCAAATAAATCTTGTCAAAAATCTGGCTGACG
Source organism: Ochetophila trinervis (assembly GCA_003254975.1). NCBI lineage: Eukaryota > Viridiplantae > Streptophyta > Magnoliopsida > Rosales > Rhamnaceae > Ochetophila > Ochetophila trinervis. The sequence continues at coordinate 1,583 of QANX01006839.1, forward strand.
TGTTTGCTTAGTTTAATGCAAAGTCAAAATCAAATGATAGAGGATTGCAAGGCTTAGTTAGGGTGTTCTTTGTCTTCTTTAAAGCATTACCCTAAAGGCAATTTTGATATTCCTTTCCTTAATTTTTTTTTTATGAAATATTCCTTTCCTTAATCCGATTATATTTAAGTAGTTAGATTAATGTTAACTTTTTCTATACTATTTTAAAGTAAATTACACATAAATTATTATTTCTAATATTAAACTTATATTCTATTATTGTACACAAATTGATTCAAAACTTTCTCTGTTAGATAGTCCACTGATAAAAATTGTTATTTCCTCAAACAATGATTAAACTTTGAATCTCTTCACTTTCAATATCACAAAAAAAAAAAGTGTAAATGGTACTAGCATGCATGATGCAACATTATTTTAGTCTAATACATAGTATAGTTCTCTTCCCAAAAAATATAAAAAATATAAAACAAAGAACAAAAAAGTACATAGTATATATAGTTTATAAAACAATATTCAAATTTTGACCAGAAAAAATATTCAAATGAAAAATAGAAAAGAAAAAAAAAAGATAAAGAAGAAGTTAAACAATTTATCAAAATAGATAAAAATATTGCTTTAGTCTTTTATCTTTCTTTATGTCAAAATTTTGTAATTTAATATAACGACTTTATGAAAAACAAATATGATTTATATATATATATATATAAATTTTTATAAGTATTCAAAAATTTAAAATTCCTATATCAATATTGGGTATAATATTTCTAATTCCCAATAGCAAACTAATAAAAGAAAAGATGAAATTAAATGATAAAAAAAATCAGGATTAAAAAAAATAAAAAAGTGAACAGAGGTGAAATCCAATAATGTCAAAACTCCATGCATGCATATTTACATTTATAATTATCGAACAGACAATTAAAATATGCATTAGAGGATCAACTCAAATAATAATGACAATAAAAACTAAGGAAAATTTTAATAGCTCTTAAGAAATAATTCTATACAAATTTTTAAGTAAATTATATATTAGTAATTTATTGAAATATGTAAAATTCGTATATCAATATTGGGTATAAATATTATAAATTTTCAAGAGCAAATAATAAGAAAAAAGTTGCAATTAAATGATAAAAAAAATTCAGGATTAAAAAAATGAACAGAGGTGAAATCCCCAATAATATCTAAACGCAATGCATGTACATTTACAATTATAATCGAACAGAAAATTTAAATTTGCATTATTGGATTTACTCAAATAATAATTAAATGAAAAAAATTGAGGAAAATTTTACTAGCTCTTAAGAAAAGAAAAGAAAGTACTTATATATTAATAATTTATTAATTAAGATCACTTAATTTCATGTTATCGTTTTCCTAAGCAAGTTGATAAATACAAGACATGCATGCTGTGGATGCTCTGCACAGGCCGACAGGGGACACCCTGTTATCACAATTATTATCCTACTTTGGTAACTCCAATGCAATAAAATAAATATATATCTTATATGTATATATATATATATAATTAAATTATGTAAAAAATACATGACAATTTTAAAATATATATAAATTTTAAATATAATTTTTTAAAGCTTTTCAAAAAAATAAAAATACAATAACCCTAAAAGTTTTTTTTGGATGAGCAATAACCTGAGTATATATTATATCAATAGGTTCCAATATAAAGTCGATCTATATTCCAAATATATCAAACTCCATAGTTACATATACAAAATGTTTCTTTTTCTTCCTTTTTTTATTAGAAATATGTAAACAAAATGTTAGTCCTTTTATGATGTAAATATTCACATCTTGGAATTATTATATAAAATGTGTGTGTATATATATATAGAAATTTTCACATTAGGACAATTACCATGGTTTTTCTAACAATATTTGTTACCAGTTTATGGATGTTTAAAATTATTAAGATTTAAAAATACGTTTGAGTTATATATGAATTCATATATGATACACTTTGTCTTTTTAAAATTTTTATATTTTACTAAATGTGAATAATAAAATTTCTGATGGTTTTCCAACGAGATAATTCCCCCATTGGTTTCATAGGAAAGATCAACTTGTTAAATTTAATCCAAAATTTACAATTGTATTGAAAGACTATACATATCAGTGATATATTAAGATCTTAGTAGAAAAAAAGCTGTATATGGATATAAGTGAACCATAAATAAATACATCTTTTTTTTTTTATCAAAAAATAAGTACATCTTTAAATTTCAATTTTAAATCAATCTAATGACAAATAAAAAAGGTTCTAATATTTTTCAACTATGACAGTTTTGACTTAAAAATTCTTATACTAAATACATTTAGATTCAAATTAATTAGAACGACTTGATAGTTACCTTCAATTGCTTCATGAAATCTAAAAATGCATTCACAGTTTATTGGCCCATAAGTTTCACTTTGTACATATATAGAGTGTTAATAATTCATTAAACCCATATAAATTACTAATATATTATCAGTATGCTTTAGCAATTTAAAAGCTTATAAAAAAAAATTCTGATGACAAAATTATTTAAGCGATATGAATCTGTATGTATCTTTGAGAATTTAAATTTGTATATTTTAATATGAAAATTTAATGAATTAGATTTGAGTGAACAAAATAAATACGAATACCAAATTAAAATAAACATAATACGATCCGACACATATTTTTTAAAATTAAAATTTAAATATTTTAAAATGAAAATTTAACGAATCAAATATAAATAATTTTTTTTTAACATGGATACAATATAATATCATTCATTACCCTGTCTATATATGTATTATATATACGAATATACAAACTTAGAGTTTTTTTTTTCTGGTGAATTACAAACTTGGAGTTTAGTTTGCAGTTAACAGCTGATGGAATAACAATGCCTTTTTAGAACAATGTATTGTTTTGTCTCCAAAGATTAAGATTTCCGCAGTACCACAAACATCTGGACTTGTGTACCTTTTTCATTGATAAAGGAACGACTAATATTCTCTATTTTTCTCTGTAGAATTTCCAATTTTTTTTTTCTTTTGATTTTTTCCTTTTCCTGGCTGATATGATGAAGGTCTCTGTGGTCGAATTGGCTTTGGGTTTTTTATTTATTTTGTTTTCTTTTTCCTGACTTTTATGCACCACCACAATGTACCTCACACTTTTCTTTTTGTGAAAAAGGCAGTGTCAGCTACATAAAAGCCTGATTCAGTAGTCATTGAGATTTTATTTCAGAGGAAAAGAAATAACCAAGTCTACACAGACCTACAAAAGTTTGGGTAACCTTGCTCAAAAGCTTTCACATCATTTGGAAATTTTTTATACCGGAACTTTTTATTATTGAAAATTTTAAAAAATATATTATTTATTATAATTTTATATGTTATTTATTATAAATTAAATATTATTTATTATAAATAATATTATTTATATTAAAAATAAATATTATTAATTATAGACAATATTTTTTACGATGAAAAAATATTATTTATTATACATAAATATTATTTATTATAGATAAATTATTATTTTAAAAAATAAATTATTGCCATTCACTCTAAGTTGTTAATCTTCATTTGCATGGCATTGGCAAGTACTTGAAATCCAAATAGAGATTTTTTTTGTAGTCACACTTTCCTATTTAAAGTTTTATTGAAACTTTTAAAAAATATTATTTATTATAAATTTAAATATTATTCATTAGGAATGATATTACTTGTTAAAAATAATGTTATATATTATAAATAATGTTTGATAATATTACTCATTATAAATTATTATAGATAAAATATTATGCATTATTGACTAAATATTACTTATTATAACAATATTACTCATTATAAAAAAATGTCACTCGTTATAAAAATATTACTTACTATAAATAAACTTTTATTTAAAACAAAATATTAGCCATAAAACATTTTGGAGTTTGGAGTTTTACTGTAGCCTTAAAATTACCAGAGAAAAAAGAAAACAATCATACTTTTTTATTGTTTGGTTAAGAAAGAAAAATAATATTAATAAATATAAAAATTCTTTTTTTTTTTTTGGTAACTTTAAATTTAATAATTCAGAAATTTTAACTTTTATAAAAACAAATGAGAAATTTTCTTTATTTAATAGAAGATTACATTAAAATACAGATTACATTAAAATACTGAGAACTGAGAAAGGTATATATATTATTCAACCAAAAAAAAAACAAAAACAAAAGAGAAATGTATATATATAACCCTGCAAATATGGTTGTAGCCAGGAATTGATTGCAAAATACTTGTTTGAGAAAACTTGAGTCAGAAACACCCACCCATCAAACTGATAATTATCATAAGACTTCCATTTCTGTTATAATTTTTATATTTATTGTTGATAAGTTCTTTTCTAAAGACAGATAATGTGGATATATCTTAAAACATGACAACATTTTGTTATCAGAGTTGATTTGTATAAATATAATCACATTTAAACTGTATTATATTCTTAGAAAAGTTGAAAACTTTAAATAACCGTAAATTTAAAATTTAAGTTAAATAATATACTTATATATTATAGCTAGTCAAACCAACTCCCAAAAAAAAAAAAAAACAACTGCTGTTGGATTCAATTCATTCGAACAAACTACAAAACTTTTCGGGAAGGAAAAAAAATTAAAAAAAAAAAAAGAACTACAGAACTTGTTGAATAGAAGGAAGATAAAAGAAAAAGTGGAAGTAAAGCTAATAATTCTTGCAGCATAAAGAAATTTCCCACTAATTTTACAATGAAAAACTACGGAGAAAAAAGAAGAAAAACATGAATTAATTAATTAGCTGGTTCAATTCAAATCCACACACATGAAGGTCTAATCCAACAGTGGTTGAAAAAAATAAAAAATAAAATAAAAAAACCCTAAAAATCATGCTTTGAATTGAAAAGTTTCAACAGCAATTCCATCTGAATCATATCGATTATTGAACTTCAATCTCTTCTGTTCTGTCTCTCTATGTTTCTCTCTCATTCATGGAGATTTTTTAATTCCATTAGATGCGGCACAGTCCTGGTCTTTCTTGATCCCCAAAAACTACTCCAATCCTTGAATCAGACAATAATGAACAAACCCCACTTTGGTTTCCACCATTAATAATCTTTCTCGAACCAACAACGACCTGGTTTGACTGCTTGCAGTGAGCTATAGCTCCTTGAATGGAGCTTTCAATTTCTGAACTTGCGCTGCTACTTCTCTTCAGCAGCTGCGAGTCATAACAAGACCCATTTGAACTGAATGAGAAAGAAGATGATGATGAAGAAGATCCAGACGGAGATGCAGATGCAGTACTTGATGATGAACACGGAGATTTGGTTCCGGAATATTGCCTCGGAATCACACCAGAGAATGACCTTCTCTGACTGTTTAGACACTCCTGATGAAGAAGAAGATGATGATCATCAGCAGCCATTTCATTCTCGATGCTCTTCATCAATGTTGTTGGTATCTTGTATATGCCATTGTTGATTTTTCCAAATGGGTTTTTCTTGTTCATGGTCATATACTTGTTTATACTATTTTTCCCTCTTGGATTGCTTTCTGATTCTTCTACATTGCATGCTGTTTTAGTGCAAGACCCATCTGAATTGCAACCAGATTTACTAAACAAGGATTTGAGGTATGCCCTCGACTGTTTGATCTTTTGTCCCAGAGAAGATTGTTTAATCTGCTTCAGCTTTGTAGACCATGAGAGCTTCTTTGGTTGATGATCTCCAATGAAAACACTCATTTCAGTAGCCCATTCAGAGAGATACTCATCGTCCGGGTTTAGTTCGCAACTGACCCGGCAAGATTCGGATGGAGAAACATTGCAGGACTCCAACGGAGTACTTGTATTAGTAGAAGAAGGTGTAGTGGAACCGTTGTTGAAGCTTGGAATTCTGTAAGCTACATCGAATCCCTCTTCTTCTGGTTTGGTGTTTGAAGTTTGGAGTATATTCTGAACCATTTGTAAGCGAGGAGGGAGGTGAAGAGGAAGGAGTTTTCCTTTGTAGAAAAGAACATCAGCTGGTGAAGCAGTGAGCTCTTTGTCATGAGAAACTGTGGACATTTGGAACTCAAACTCTCTGGTCTGTGGTGGTGAGCTAATGGAGTAGCAGAAAAAGGCTGAAGAAGATGATGAGCTGCTTACTTCCATGTCTATGTAATCTTCATCTGTTTGGTTACTACATGAAGCTTGGATTGTAGCCATTTCATGTAATGAACTATTTCTCCTTTTTTTTTTTTCCCTTCTCTGTAGAGATGCTTATGGGGGGCAGAGCTTGATGAAGGAAAGAGAGCAGAGCATCCTTTAAAGTTAAGATATTGCCAAGTTACAATAATATTAAAAATCAAAATAAAAAAGAAAATTGCCAGATTTATTTTTTTTTAATCAAAAATATTTTGAATGCTTCCAAGCATATAAAATTGCATAAAAGAAATATTATTTTTGATTTTTTTTTTCCTCTCTTTCCAGATGAGCAGCTACTCACCCATTTACTTACCTATAGTCACATGTATAATTACTGTTTTAATTCTGACTTGCATGGACAATTCTATAAGCAAAATCTTATTTATCACTAACCCGAATGCTAACAGATGTTGTTATGGTATTTGAACTCTGACTGAAAATGGAAAGATTTAAATACCACCATTTATGTTGAAGTTCGATTATATTTGGGGAACTATAATAATAAAAAAAAAAAAAACAAAAAACAAAAAGAGAAAGGATATATAACTTTGATATGAAAATCAGCTCTATATAAAATCTGGTTTTTCGAAATTTTGTGGGACACATGGCAACCTAGTTAGCTTATGTTTATTTATATAAATTATATTTCATTTGATTATGATTATTTGCATCTTTCATTCATCGTAAAGTCTTTTTTTTTTTCTGTCATATGTTTATGATAAGGAACAACTATACTTCCGTTAAAGACCTACGTAAAACCAAGTCAAAATCCTAATTGGATGACCTAATGAATAATTTTCAGAACCTATGAGAGAAAAGCAAGTAGCTTCCAAAGTTATGTTAATAATGCTCACTTACTGTGAGATTATAATTTCACCTTTATAAGAAATGCCGTCTTTATTCTCTTTTGTAAATCTCACAATCCAACCAAATGTTGCCATCTAATGAGCTCGTGCTTAGTTTAAACCATGAGTTTCAGATCTTTGTAATGCGTGGACTGTGTAGAGTACTAGTGGATCCATGACAAAGTGGGGAAGCAGCTCATGAATGTCCAGTACTTGGCCTTAATCCCACTTCCATGCTAATATACCTTGAACTTGGATTTTTGAATATGTTTGAAATAAAGGCTGAGGAATCAATTTCCTACCACAAAGATGTTGACAGGTGCTCTTGTTTTTATTGAGAGTTTCATTGTAAGTATAAGAACCCATCTCTTGAACAGTCTTAAGAAAATGAAAGACATATATATATATATATATATATATATATATATATATTACTTTTACAATAAAAATATTATCATTTTATTTTTAATGACAAATGTAGAAATATCATCAATAAAAATAAACTACCAAAGATGAAAAGTTTTAAATTTATCACTAATTACATGTTATCTGCGATAGTCCACATTTTAATAAGATAAAAATATTTTTATTATATAATTTTTTTTTATATATATACATATAATCAAGACATTCTAATAAAATTTTCATTAGGACTGTCACTAATAAAAATATATTTTAGCAACAAAATTAAATATTGTCATCACTAAAAATAGTTTATTCAGTTACGACAATGTCAGCTTTGTCACTAAACAGATTTATAGTGACAGTTTGATGATCAAGATGTCTGATTATATTAATATGTATATACACACACGCTAAGTATCCGATACATATAATTCAGATGAAATGTCTCATAAATTAGATGTAATCGAGTATTAGTTGTACTTGCTAGGTGTCCAACAGAAAATTATTGTCTATATAAATATATATGTATGTTGTGAATGCCTATGCATATCAGAATTGCTAACATATGCAGGCATGCAGCTTCTACTAATGTATGCAGCTTCTACTTTCTTGTGAATGAATTCTATATAAGCTCTAGTTTTTAAATCTATTTATGTTCTTTTTTATTTTTCTCACTATTAAAATTGGAAGCCACTTATTAATTTCTGTATGATGAAGAAGCCAAGATGAAGCAGATTAAAAAAATAGAATGAGTCTTTTATTTTTTATTTCCTGCAACATCCACAAACTTCTCTGCAAACAAGAAAATTTGAATATTTAAAAGACAACCCACTTCTCGAAACCTGGTTTTTTGAACTCTCAATTATAAAAATGTAGATAGATTACTGAGCGAGAGAGAGTGTATTTATTACCAAAAAAGAGAGAGGGTGTATTTTGTAATTATCAATTCTATCCGTGAATAGGGGGTGTCCTTGTTTGACCTGGTCAAAGATGGAAAACCCTATTCCACCATTGCTTGTAGCATTACTAATTTTGGAATTTAAGTAATGGCTCTATTTGACCTCAGTACCAACACCCACCGTAAGCTCCAAACCTTTCAATTGTGGTTTTGTGGGGAGTAAAGGACCTTGAATATTGGAAAGGGATATTATCACCAAAAGTTTCTGAACTATATCGGGTTTTACGATTTAGTCCTATAACTTTTTTTCTTTTCAGTTTACTCCTCGAAGTGAAGAAAGCGTGTCACCGTTGGTCCTTTCTCATGATTCCGTCGAAATACACCGTTGACTTGCACGTGCAAGTCACGTGAAACCACTTTTGAGGGCTGATTAAGTAATTTTCTACCCATTTTAATAGATGTTGTTGACTTCCTTCAATTGGTACCACCAGAATCTTAGCTGGATGCAGCAAAACAACCCCAAAAAGAGAAACTCTAAAAAAAAAAAATATTCATAAACTCTAAAACTCTAAAATTAATAAATTCCAATTTTAGATATTATTATGATATTCCTGATAGAAATATTTTAAGAGAAATATTCCTGATAGAAATATTTTAATAGAAATATTATTATGATATTCCTGATAGAAATTAATAAGATTATGAATCTGGAATATCACTATCATATATTTTAAGGATGTATTGATCGGTGGTATAAGAGAAACCAACAATAATACCATTGGCAAATTAAATAATGAATATTTACGAAAAAACAGGAGTATTTCTATCAGGAATATCATAATAATATTTAAAATTGAAATTTATTAATTTTAGAGTTTATGAATATTTATGAATATTTTTTTTTTTTAGAGTTTCTCTTTTTGGAGTTGTTTTGCTGCATCCAGCTAAGATTTTGGTAGTACCAATTAAAGGAAGTCAACAACATCTATTAAAATGGGTAGAAAATTACTTAATCAGCCCTCAAAAGTGGTTTCACGTGACTTGCACGTGCAAATTAACGGTGTATTTCGACAGAATCATGAAAAATGACCAACGGTGACACGCTTTCTTCACTTCGAAGAGTAAATTGAAAAAAAAAAAAATATAAGACTAAATCGTAAAATCCGATATAGTTCAGAAACTTTTGGTGATAATATCCTTATTGGAAAATTTTATAAATCCAATGATCCAATTTTCAGTCCATTTTGTTTGTCATTTCTCTCTCTCTCTCTCTAAAAGACTAACAGACCCTAAACTTTCATACTTTAACCCAGCTGGAGCACAGGATAACAAAGATTTGGACTCTGGCTCAGGTTAGGCAAGCGTAGGATGCTATTAGATGTCTTCCAAAAACCCAAAAAAAAAAATATATATATATATATATATATATATAAATTTACTATAAAATTCATATATTTGATTGCATAAGTTTTCAAAACAATATATATTTTTAAATTTTTTATTTATTTTACTTTAGATTTATAGCATTTAAAATTATTCGTTTAAAAAAAATATTATATAAAATACAACAATAAAATATATTTTAATATTTTTTTAATATATTTTAAAAATTTATAATATTTAAAAATATTTAATAAAAAAAAATTAAACTCTATAAAATTTTTAAAAAGTAAATTTTATAATTAAAACTCTATCTATATGTCTATAATAATAATCACATCGTTAGGATAGATGCTAATTCAACATGGAATTTGAAATTTTAACTGTCCATAATATAAATAAATACATAAAAATAGAAAAGAAAAGAAAACAAGAGAAAAAGAAAAAGAAAAAAAGTACTATGCTGTTGTCAAAGCCACCACATGCCTCTACGTGGCTCTCAAGACCAGATTTGTTCTTACCACCATCAATTGCTCACGTGATGCTTATCTGTATATTGTCACGTGATTGTTTACCTTTCTACTTTCTACCATTGTTCGCATCTACCCTTCTATTGGCTTTATAGTTTCAGTACTCAAAATGAATAATTGGCCAGGGCACTAAAAAAAAAAAAAAAAACCGAGAAATTGTCAATTGGCAACAGGCACGTATTAAAAATTCAAAATTTTAAAATCCAAAAAAATTCGGTCCAAATTCAGCATAAGCATAGTATGATTTTAAGTCCAAAACTGTTCAATTTTATTTTTGATTAGGTTTTAATTTTAAATTTTTAACATAGATTTGATCCGTAGTATGATTTATTGGACTATCCGTTAAGCTAGCTTAAAGTCCAACTCGAAGCCTGTTTATTTGTGAAGGTCTAAATTTTAGTTCGATATAATTTATTTTAATTTTTTATATATCTAAATAATTATTTGAAATTCGAATCTAATTTGATTTTTGTATTCAAGTAACCAATCTCAATATTTAAACTTTTAATTTTTTTATTTTATTTTTTATTTGTATATATAATCAAATTCTTCTTTCTCAACTATTTTTTTTTATGATTTGTTTTTGTATTCTAAAATACCAAGAACAATGAAGAACACCAAGAACTCAAGAAAAAAAAATAAAAAACTCAGAAAACAATAAGCTAATCAAAGACTCTAAAAAGAAAAAAAACAAAGAATAAGATAAATAAGAATTTATCTTGGCCTTGCTCTGATACCAAATAGAATTAATCATTGATGGGGTAGTTGTGCTAATGTTGATAGTACTACTTTGGTTGAGAAGTTAAGACTAGTATGTGAAAAATACTCTAACCTTTATAAGCATCGTTTGGTACGCATGATTAGATTTAATCGGATATAGTTAGCAAGATTGGATCGGATTAGATATAAGTTGGATTGGATTTCTCAAATCCTGTCCTGTGTTTGGTGTAGTCTCAGATTAGATGACAGAATTTGATATACTGTGCTTGGTGCAGTCTCGGATTGAACTGGATTGTATTTCAATTTAATAATATATTTTATATTTTATAAATTATATTATAAAATGTAATTTTAATTATTAATTTAAATAACCATGATATATAAAATATATTGTAATATATTTCTAATTATAGATTTAATAAAATATAATATTATATCATTTAGAAAATATTAAACATAATTTAACACAAATATATAACTAGTTTTTAAATTTTTTTTATACCCATACCAGGATTTTTATAAAATTGAATGCACAAATATTTCTGAATCCAAATTGATATCATAAGCTGATCCAATTTGTTGTTGCTGTGAATATTACAAACATTTATGTCTTCAATAAAAAGTCTGCACTTGGTAACTAAACTTCTATGTTTGAATACATTACACTCAAATTAACTTACTGTTTATATAAATATTAATATACAAAATGAAAAAAAAAATCCAAAAATCACAGGCTTGTAAAGAGAATCATGAACATAAACACCATCAAAACAACCTGTTTCTCAAGAAACCCAGCTCCACTGCTGCTGCTGCAACTGCTGAGACCAGCAGCATCTGTTTGTATCATGATCCTAAATTTGCAAGCTCCTTGGGAGGGGTCTTGGGTGGTGACAGTTGTAAGGCCCATTTAAAGGTATCAAGATTTGCATCTAACACATTGTCGTAGATATTTCCATTGTCATTTATAGGAGTTGAGTAGCCATTGAAGAAGGCATAGTCAGTAGGGAAATTTTGATTATTGTAAAGGCTTATAAAGGGATAAACCAAGAAAGACAGTGAGACATATAGTAGTATTGTACATCAACCAAAACAGAAACAAGCCACATAGTGATATCCAAACACAGTCCAATGAGAAATTGTAAATGATTGGCTCTCTTCTTCATTGGTTACACAAATAATAATAAAACAAGTGGCTAAATTTGGATCATAATTCCATTAGCATTTATGTAAATATATACGAAGGAACTTTTCTTCTGTCAAATGCTGCAGCACTATAGAAGTTTCTAAACTATCCTTATAAAAGCTTCTTTGATCATCTACACACATACGTAGAGAGAGAGAGAGAGAGAGAGAGAGAGCATTAGCTTATGTTCCTTTGATGACCAGATTAATGAACAGATAGAACATGGTTTTGTAATACTAAATTAAATTATTATGCGAACACTGTAAGTACCAAATGGAAAATAAAGTGTAAAAGTAAAACTACTCATTTTAAAAATAGAAATGAATAAAAACGCTCCTCTGTTCTACTTTTCCTATTGTAGAAGAATAAAAACTTGAAGCTTTCTCGAAGACAAGAACGACACTTCTTCCTATATTCATTAAGGGTACCAACTACATATTCGTCAAAATGATGACAGGTCACATGCCAAATGGACAGTTGGCAAGGGTTTAGAAATAGAGTAGAAAAAGGAACAGGCTCATTACACCTTTCTGGGGGAGGAAAGGTCATCAAGATACTAAGGTCCTTCGTAAAAGTGCTTTATTGGTCTTTCTCATCCAAAACAGATTTATATGTGCATTAAAATAAACTCATTCATTAGAAATTTTTTAACCCAAGACCCTTATTCTACCAGATATAAAATCAGCAGTCTGTTTTCTGTCAATTAGAAAATTGGCTTTTTGAGGAACATTTTCTTGGCAACCAAACAAGGGGTTTAGGAAGAAAATTGACGAATGAAAGCTTTCTTTCTTACCTTAAAGAAGGTATGTGGTGGAGCAGACAATGGAACATAAAAGCTCAGTGAGACTCGGGACGCCATTGATGATTTTTGTTTCCTGCTTCCTACATGGGCTTTCGATGGAGCTCGATCAGATAACTGTCCAGAGCACACTTGTTAAGTTGTTCAAGCCCAAGAAAGAATTTGCTTTCCTTCATACCAAACAAAAAATAAAAACCTCATACAATCCCGTTGAAATGCAGATTCGTTTGAAATGCATTTATTGAGGGAAGCCGATTCGCAGAAGGAAGGAGAAGACAAGTCACGGAATGGAGAGGAAATCCAAGTCCGGATCTTACAATCCCGCGCCTCATTTCAGGATTAGAAAATAACTAGATGGACCAGATTGGATTTAAAATTGGATTTCCTAATCTGATTCCGATGCCATCGTCAAACATCGCATTAAAGGAGGAGATCGAATTTTGAAATCCAATCCAATCCCTTATTAGGTGAAATAAACACTCCTATAAGTTACAGTGGTTGAATAATAGTAGAAAGATTAAGGTAAATAAGAGAATGATAATTGCCTTTTCTATTGGAAAATATAGTAATGAGGTTTTGTGTGATGTATTACCTATGCAAGCGGGGTATATTTTGTTGAGTAGACCATGGCAATCTGATAGGGGAACTATCTATGAAGGTTTTAAGAATAAGTATTATTTTGAACACAATGGAAACAAAGTCACACTTGCACCCTTATCTCCAAAGGAGGTGTATCTTAAACAATTGAAACTATCCAAAATTTTCCATGGAAATTTGGAAAATGAGGCAAATAAAAGAATTGAGTGTAAAGAAGCCAAGAGTGAAAAGAATAAAAATAAAAGCCCAATGGTGAGTGATTGCACTAGTAATAAAGATGAAAGTGCAAGAAAGAAAAATAAGAAAAGTGAAAAGAAAAAGAATTTTTATGTAAAAGAGAGATATGTAAAAGGATCATACTTATGCAAGAGAGCATTAGTTCTTGTGAGGTTTAAGAAATTTTATTTTTTAAAAAGCTAACTTTAACCCAAATTTTCCCAGTGTTAGTGTTTTTGATTCTTAACAAAATGATGTGGAATCCCAAGCTTAAAGAAACTGTAATCCTAACATACAAGATGATATGGAACAAACCCTAGGTAAAAATCCACCTTATAGCACCTCTAGATATCCAGTGTATCTAAGAACACTAATAAGAAGGCAAAGAAGTTCCATTGAAATTTGCCACAAAGTAAATACCTTTGATAAGAATATCAATTCCTAATGCAATAAGTAGAAGAAGAATTATTCTCATTTGGAACACACAAGTCTTGTTGAAAACAAGAATAGATTCTAATCAATAATCAAATTTTTTTTCTTTTACAAGCTAGTAAGCCTCATTTATATAGAAATTAGGGTTAGGTTAAGAATCAATCTAGACCATAAAATAATTAGGAAAGTAATCCTAAAGCTAAAAACTAACCCTAAATAAATATAATCCGAAAATAGCAATAATTACAAAATTGCTATTATAATCCGAAAATAGTAAATATTACGAAACTTCCATTATAAAATGCTTGTTTTTAAAACTACGTTGTTTCGTCTCCACAACTCCCGAGCATCATTACCACCTTCATCCATTGCGTGGATATCATGCTTAAATCATCATTAGGCCTTGAAAAATTGTTTAGATCATTTGGAAACTTGAATCGATCTTCATCCATTATTCTCTTCACAAGTCCAAGCATTCATGTTTTGATATTTTTAGCTCGAAAATGCGTTAATGGTCCACTTGGCAAGATGATGTCATTCTCTTTTGCATCAATGCTAGGATATGACTATATGATGCCCGCATCACTATTGGTTCAAATCATAAACGATATTCAATTAACAAAAAAATTGATAAAAACTAATAGTTAATTAGATATGTATAACAACTATTAGTCTGAATCTTAGAAATTACTTTGTAATTGAATAGTTAATTTATTTAATATGTATAATAAGATCAAATTTATTATATTTGATAGATGAAACTTATAATTTTTTATTAGAATTGAACTTTATGATGTATTTTGAGTGCATAAAAATATTATAATATTTTTTTTATTTTTATTTTTTATATAATATGTTTTTAAGTAAAAAAGTATTTTTAAATTAACTTTGAATTTTAAATTTGGGCTTAAACTTTAAACTTGAAGCTTGAGCCCAATACTTAAGTTTGAAACCCAGCTTGGTACACGTAGGGCTGGGTATCGTGCCTTAAGATTTGGAGCATTAGTCCAGCCCAAATTCTCTTTCCAGTAGAAAAAAGTTCAGTCCAAATCTGTCTGAGCCTAAAGTTTTGGATTCTAGACAAGCTAGGTAGCTCGATTTCACATTCCCAATTGGCAAAGATAAAAAGTTCTAGGTTAAAAAATGGACTACAAGTTCCTTTTAAATTCCTCTCACTTTTTATAGGAAGAAGTTTATCTCAAAGGAACTCAATTTCTGGTCCATCAAATATATCCAAAGACATAACTCCTTTAGGGCAAGGGTGGGCTCAAACCCATCCGAAGCAAAAAAAAAAAAAATTATAGAAATTAGTCTAGTGCATTGAAAATTTATTAATAAACCTAATTTACAAAAGGAAAATTTTTTAAGAAAAAGTTATATAAAAGTTATGTTGCTCAATCAATAGAGACAATAGAATCAAAGAAAGGAAAAAGGAGAAGAAAAAGACAAAGAAGAGTAGAGCCTAAATCGTTTCATATTTTGGTAACTTTGTATTTTTATTTTAAATCGAATAGTATTTGAATTGTTGTTTAAATATAAATTTGAGCGAAAATATCATTTATTCACTAAAATTCTACAAATATATATTGTTTGAACATACACATTGAACATCAAAGATGTTATAAGTATAATTTATTTGCTTGTTACTATTTGATGCGGAACCCCAAGCTTAAAGAAACTGTAATCCCAACACACAATGATATGGAACAAACTCTACGTAAAAATCCGCCCTATAGCACCTCTAGATATCCAATGTATCTAGCAACACTAATTAGAAGGCAAAGAAGTTCCATTGAAATTCGCCACAAAGTAAATACTTTTGATAAGTAGATCAATTCTTAATGCAACAAGTAGAAAAATAACTATTCTCACTTGGAACACACAAGTTTTGTTGAAAACAAGAGTAGATTATAATCAATAATCAAATTTTTTTTTCTTTTACAAGCTAGTAAAAATGTTTGGATCATTTGGAAACTTGAATCGATCTTCATCCATTATTCTCTTCACAAGTCCAAGCATTTATGCTTTGATCTTCTTAGCTCGAGAACGCATTAATGGTCCACTTGGCAAGATGATGTCATTCTCTTTTGCATCAATTCTAGGATATGGCTCTATGATGCTTGCATCACTATTAAAAGCAAAATTAAGATAGGATAGCTATATTGGATCAAAAATTCAAAATATGGTCAAATTACATGTAGAAAAAAATTTAATTAACTACTAAATAAGAGAATGAAATAGACAATTGTCGAAGATGTAGGATATAAATTGAAATTATAATTAGCAACAATAAAGAATTTTCCTATATTTTACCATTTGAAGCTTGATGGTAGTTTGTTATCCTAACAAACAAACTAATTGTTAATATTAATACTTTTTTTTCATTTCTTTTGTCTATTTTTTTTAATAGTATTGGTCTTATATAGTTAACTAGATTTTGCTGTTTTGGTTTAGCAAATATAATATAAATATATATATATATATACACACACACACATATATAAATTTGAGCATATATATATTAGCAATTTTTTAGTTATTTATTTTGTAGATAGCAATGCAAAATAGAAATATTTTCGAATATTTCAAAATAAAGGATGATAGTTAATCTAGCAAGCAAACTACAATACGTGTCAGCATCACTTCAAATTCAAAATCACCATTGAAGCCTAAAATATCCAAGCTTGAGAGTGATGAGACTCTCGCACCGATTGGAAACAACAGTTCATATTATGAACGTGATCAGGGAAAATGGAATCCAATATGACAATATTCGGTTGACAAACATGATGAGGTTCAAAGGGCATATATCGATATGGAACCATACCAACTGGAATATGATTATCCATTTGTTTCATTTGGGCAACAAAATCGTTGGTTTCAATATTTTCGGTTTATGAGATTTCAATGGCTTAAGTACTCTATAGAGACGGAAAATGTGTTTTGTTTTCTATGTTATTTATTTGATAGTAATATAACCCGACATGACACATTCACAGTCAAAGGGTTTTAAAATTGGAAGAGAGTTAATTGTGATCCATGTTCACTGAAGAAAATGAAGGAGATATCAATTCACTACACAGTATTGCTATGCGAAAATGGCAAGATTTTAAGAACCTACCTCAACATATTGTCAGAAGGATAAATAAGCAATATTCAAAAGTAGATATGCAAAATTGATTACTTTTAATGACCACCATTGAAAGTGTGAAGTAGCTAGCCATGCAAAGGTGCACATTTAGAGGTAGTGATGAATCCATCAAATCAACTAATCATGGAAAATTTAATTGAATTGATCAAGTTGCAGTCAAGAGTGAACAAAGAAATTGCTAAAGTTGTCTTAAGTAATGTGTCTAAAAAAGCCAAGTATACCTCACCATTAGTTCAACAACAGATTCTAAAAATTATAATAGTGTGCGAGGTAAAATTTGTGATGAAACTGGAGATGCCAAATATTTTATTCTGGTTTATGAATCAAATAAAAAACAAATGGCTATTATTTTAAGATATGTCTATTGTGCTGGGTTTGTTTGAGAACAATTTTTTGAAGTTGTATGTGTTGATAATACCAATGCATTGACTCTAAAAATAAAGATATATGATGAATTAAATCAATACAATCTCTTAGTTGAAAATTTACGAGGTCAATGGTATGATGGTACGAGTAATATGCGGGGTGAGTGGAATGGGCTACAAGCTTTGTTTATTAAAGATTGTCCATATGCCTATTATATTCATTATTTTGCTCATCGACCACAGCTTGCTTTACTTGCCGTGTCTAAAGAAGTACACGGTGTATATATCTTTTTCTAAATTGATTTTTATTGTCAATTTTGTTGGTGCTTCTGCTAAGTGTCATTCTCAATTAAAGTCAATTCGAAAAAATGAAATTTTTGATTTAGCAGCATTAGAAAAACTTGAGACTGGTAAAAAGGCTAATCAAGTTTGTACTTTGCAATGAGCTGGAGCTACTCATTGGAGTTCACATTTTTCTTACGTTAGTAGATTGATTGACATATTTGGTTCAACTTGTAATCTTCTTGAAAATTTGATTGAGAATAGATTGAACTATAGCATACGTGGAGAGGCTAAAGGTGATTATAAAGAGATGAAAACATTTGAATTTGTGTTTATTGTGATTAAAACTTTTCACCGTTACCAAACTCCATCTATAGCTACCTGAAAATGAATAAAAATGAGTTACAGCACTGGTATGACACTTGCCAAAGGGACTCCAACGCTCAAGTTAGTACAACACAAAGATATGTTACGTAGAACTGAAAAAACAATTTTTTTTTAAAGGGTTAACCTCTTAGCTTCCTTTCTTATTTATAGACTTTGTATGTCTTTACGAACTTGTAAATGCTTCTAGTGGTTAATTAATGTCCATAACTGCCCTAGAGTTACTCATGTTTGGAATAGTTACGTTTGGCGCTTGAATTTCCTACACACATTCCAGAATGCTTGGAATTCCTTGTTAACATTTGGGTTTAATGCCTTTGATTTTCTAGCTAGAAGGTTTGTCGGATGTGTTCCTTGCATTCTCGTAAAAACTCACCCTCACTCATCGAACCCATCGAAGGATCCTTAGATGAAATCGAAAGGTTCATCAGAGTCCAAATCCCCTAAATCTTTCTACCCCTCTCACTCATTAGTCAAAACTTCTATCAATGTTATTTCTCCTCCTCAACCTTCCCATGACCCTGTTGAGGATGTCAGCTCTGAGAAGAAACTAATGGTTGCCTCCACTTCTTCACCCAAACCTCTTCGGTCTAAAAAACCCTCAACCCGTCATAAGAAGGGTCAACTGAAATGGAGCCCTTTCACATACTCTTTTTCTATTAACTCCCACTAGGCTCTTCAAAAAGTTATAAACATATCCCCTTATTTCGGAAATATCATTGTTGACTTTCCTCATCTTGAAAAATGCATTCTTTCTGTCCGAAAGAGGTTATCTTGTTTTAATGAACTTTACTTGAAACTTGGACTTCGTTTTCCCATACACCCATCCATCTAAGAATTTCTTTCTTATTTTGATCTAGCCCTTATACAGCTGATGCCCAACTGCTGAAGAATTACCTTTGGTCTCGTAGTCCTGTCCAAGATCTATAACTTTGTCATAAGCCCCAACCTCATCCTTCATTACTATTCATTAATCAAAAATAGCGATGAGTCTAGCCACTTTTCTTTCACTCCCCGAAGAAAAAAACTTCTCTTTGATACGAATTCCTATGACAAAGGTTGGCAGAACAGGTTTTTCTTTGTCCAAAGGACTTGGAAGTTCCCAAACGCTGAAGATCCCGCTATTTACACCCAATTTTTCAATATTATAGATATTTGGAATCTTGAGTTTATTAAGAAATTTTACTTTACTTCTACTCATTTTAATCTTTCACCTTGCTAACACCTTTTCTTTCTCAAATCGTCACCTCAACAGAGATCCAAACTCATTGACCTCGGATGAGAAAAGGTCAATTAGAATCCTTAGTCAGATCGAAAACCTCAGTCTTAAGTCAATCCTGACCCCTAGATCCTTTGTCAGAGTGAGGCTTCATTCTTCAAAAGAAATAATCCCCATAGGTATTCCAATTCCCAACATTAAACTAATAATTTCAAAAATTTATTTTACCCATTCTTGACGTTTGGACTCATTTGTGGCCAAACCTTCCTTCAGAACTTTTCGAAGCCATGGAGAAGAAAACTATTACTCCAATCAAGGACACAGTCGATGAGTATCAGAAGAAATTGGAAATACTAAAGGCTACGAGGGAAAAGAAAAGAAAAGTTGCCGAAGCTCAAGGCACAGTTACCGAAGCCTCCCTTCCAAACCACCATCGACCGTCCAACATTTGTTATCTACAAAAAACCTTAACAAGTTGGTGCTTCTGGACAGAGGTAAAGCTCTGGAAGTGAGGCATGAGTACATTGACTATCACGTTCTTGAATCTGAGCCTCCATCTAAGAAGGCTAAGCACTCCTCTTATTCTCTATCCGAGCAATTAAGCAAAGTTCAACTCAGTTATCCTCCTCACATTTCCTTTCTGGAAGTCTCGCCTAAGTCTGTTCTGATTGATGTTGAAGTCGATTTCTCAACTTGCTGTCCACTTAAACAAAAGATCTCCAACCTCTTTTACTGAAGGCGCTGCTATGATGTGCTTCACAGTATTTCTCATCCCTAAAGCAATTCCAAGCTAAAAGAAGCGACTTAAGTCATTGCAAGGTTAGAGGCTCAAAAAATCAAATGGGAAGAAGAAAGGAAAAATTGGCTCTGACAACTCAATTCCCTCAAAGCCAAACCTTAAAAAGTTGTTTCAAAGGGGGAGCAATGTGAGAAGTTCCAGGAATTGCTCAATAGACAAAGGCAGAAATGCCAGAAGTTGATTGAGAGAAACTCTTAGGTCTATACAACTTGAGCGTACCACGATTCTAAGGTGAAGCACTTCACTGCTGGCACACAACTTTCAAGTTGAGTGACAAAGAAAAAAAATTATTTCAGATGGAAGACATCTCATCCAACGAAAACACTAACTCTGAAGATAAAGAGATAAGCATGCAGTCAACTTCAAACTGGTGCGTCCTCTGATAAAGAGATAAACATGCAGTCAACTTCAAACTGGTGCGTCCTCTCTGCCTCCAACATCAAAGAAGACCAAGCCTACTAAAAAATACCGACAATCTCCTTTTCAATTCTTGTTATCTCCCAGTCACAATTTTAATCCGAAGATAACTTTAAAAATTTATGTCTTTGTTTTGATTTTAACTCGAATAGTTAAGGTTTTTGACCAGGTCCCATGCATTGGGCAAAGGTTGACAAACGTTTATTCCTGACAGTTTGGGCAATATTGTGTCTAAACCTTTAATAGTTTTGGAGATGTCACAATTTAAATCTGACATTTTGGGATGAGCCATTTACGTTTTAGGATTGAGAGCTGTTAGATTAGGTCATAAATTTCCAAACTTACTAGCTTAGCCCGAATAATGTGGAAAGAACATGACTTAAATTGCCAAAGATACAATCTACAAAAGCTTTTATACTTTCATTAAGAAAAGAGAGAATAGATAGTACCCTACCCCTATAAAAAATAGAGGTAATTTAAATTTGAATAATATGTAAATGCTCCAAATTCCAACTCTTCAGAATATCTTTGCCATTCTTATCTTGAAGCCTATACACCCCAAGCAGAGGAACGAATACCACAAGATAAGGCATTTCCCTATTTGGCCTGAGTTTCCCTGCATTCACCTTTTGTGTATTTTGAAAAACCTTCCTTAGAATGATATCATCTACTTTGAAATCGAGGCTGAATATTTGTATTATAATGCTGCGCTGTCATTTGTTGATAGTGAGCTAGGCGAATTACAACTGCTTCTCTCTTCTCTTCAGACTTGTCTAAGGTTTGTTTCAACATCTAGTCATTTAAATGTAGCAAATCATCACCAATTCGAATGGTGAGTTTAGAAATTTCAGCTGGAAGAATTGCCTCTATGCCATACACCAAAGAAAATGGAGTTGAACTTGTTGGCTCTCTTATCGTAGTCCTATAAGCCTATAATACGCCTGGTAGTTCCTTAGCCTACTTTCCTTTTGACTCCTCAAGCATCATCTTTAAAGTGTTCAATATTATTTTATTTGTGGCTTCTACTTGTCCATTACCCTGGGGATGTCGCGGTGTAGAGTATTGAACCCCAATTTTCCATGTGGAACAAAATTTTTGAACTTCTAACTAATAAATTGTGATCCATTATCTATAACGATAATCGAAGGCAAACCGAATCTTGTCACGATGGTCTTCCAAATGAAATTTACAACATCAGAATCTTTGACATTTGCGTAAGCTTCTGCATCAACCCATTTTGAAAAATAATCAGTGGCTACCAAAATGAATTTCTTCTGCCTTAGAGCTTGAGGTAAATGCATGACTATATCCATTCCCCACTGAATGAACGACCACAAACTTGAAATAGAAATCAATTCATTTGAAAGAACATGGTGTATTGGAGCTAACATTTGACACTTTGGACATTCTCTGGCATATCTCTCAAAATCCTTCACCATTGTCGGCAAAAAAAACCATTGTAACATTATCTTCTATGCTAATATCTACTATATGAATGATTTCCGCAAAAATCCTGATGATTCTTGGCCATCACTTTTAGCGCAGAATCCTAGCTTATACACCTTAACAATGGTCCTAAAAAAAACCTTCGACATAACTAACCTCTCAAAAATGCAATATCATGCTGCCATTGATTTTAGCTTTCAAGCCTCAAACTTATCCATAAGACATTTCCCATCCATAATGTATGCTAAAATTTCTTGAGTCCAATTTAAATCTTCAATTTGAAGATTACTAACCTCAGGTGACACTATACTTTGCTCTGCCAAAATAGCTACAGGTATTGTCCATTTTCCCTCCATACTCACATTTGATACAACGTTAGCTAATGTATCAGCATGACTATTCTATGACCTTGGCAACTATTGCAGCTCTACCATCTCGAATCCTTCCATCACTTCTTTTGCTTTTTGAGGTATGCCAACATGGTTGGATTCTTCACTAAATATGTCCTTTCCCTCTGGCTGATTACCATTTAAGAATCACTTAACACTTTTACTAAAATAGCTCCCATTTGTTTGACTAGTCATAAACCTACTAGCAAAGCCTTATATTCGGCCTCATTGTTCATTGTGGAGAAACCAAAATGCAATGAATGCTTAAATAAATCTCCAACTGGGCTCTTCAATAAAATTATTGCCCCTTCTTGGGCGGTAGAAGATCTGTCAACATAAATTCACCACTTCAACTTGTAACCTTCTGCTTCTTTCTGAGCCTTCTATCCTCCCACAGTGAATTCAGCTATAAAATCTGCCAAAATATGATACTTGATTGCTGTCTGTGGAGCATAACAAATGTCATAACCACTCAGCTCTTTTGACCACAATGTCATTCGTCCAACTAGATCAGGCTTATGCATAATTGCTTGGAATGGATAAGCTATCACTACTTCTATCGTATGACTTTGGAAGTATGGCTTCAGCCTTCTTGCTGAGATAATTAGAGAATATAAAAGCTTCTCTAAATAAGAATACCTTGTCTCAGCATTCTATAACACCTTGCTAACATAGAAAATTGGATTTAGATCCCTTCCTTCACTCCACACCAACATTGAATTGATGACATTTTCTGAAATTGACAAATACAGCTGTAATATGTCCCATTCTTTTGGTTTTACGAAGAATGGAGGCGAAACAAGATAATTCTTAAATTTCTTGAATGTTGTTTAACAATCGTCTGTCCACTCAAAATTGCTTTGATCTTACAGCACCGTGAAAAAATTATGGCATCTATCCGAAGATCTTGAAATAAAATGAGTCAATACCTTTATTCTACCATTCAACCTCTGAATATATTTTTTAGACCAAGGTGAAGGCATGTCAACCAGTGCCCGAATCTAATATGGATTTGCCTTGATTTTCTTTTATGTTACCAAAAATTTGCCCGAAGACACTCTAAAACTCTACTTCATCAAATTTAATTTAATTTTATACTTCTCTAATAATTCAAAGGTTAACTTCAAATGGCATAGGTGATCCTCATATTTCAAAGACGTATGATGCATATCATCAATGTATACTTCCATTGTCTTTCCAATTAAATCCTTCAATGTTTTGTTGACCAGCCTCTAATATGTTGCTCATGCATTTTTTAGTCAGAAGAGCATCACCTTATGAGAATATGCCCCTCTCTCCATCTTCAATAAAGTTTTTTCTTGATCTGAAGGGTGCATAAGAATTTGATTATAATAAGAAATAATATCCAAGAAGCTCATCACATCATCCCCTACTATCACATCTATAAGTTGATCAATAATTAGAAAAGGGAAACTATCCTTCGGACAAGCTTTTTTCAAATCTGTAAAATCCACACATACTCAGTTTTCCCATTCTTTTTCTTTACAACAACAGTATTTGCCAACCACTCTGACTAATGTACTTCTCGGATCATTTTATTTTCCATCAGCATGTTCACATCTTCATTAATTGCATGGTTCTTATTTGGAGTGAATCTTCTTCTTTAATGCTTCACCAGTATAAAGCTTGGATCTACATTTAACTTATGTGTTATAACATGTGGATCAATTCATGGCATATTACTCGTGTCCCATGCAAAACAACTCATCTTCTCATTTAGAAATTCAATCAACTTTGCCTTCCTAACCTTTGATAAACCTGACCCCACTTGGACTGTCTTTTCAGGCTTTTCTAACACGATTTCCTCTATAATAGCCATCTCATCTTGAAGTTCAATCGTCATGACCCCGAAGTCCTGTAATTGTTATTTTATCCTTGAAGACTCTAACGTGTCTTTTACTGAATCCACATAGCACGTTTGAGTAGTCTTTAGATCCCATTCACCATCTAAATTACATCTTTCTTAAAAAATATAAGCATATGATGTAACAATGATGTCACAGCATCCAACTGATGAATCTATGGCCTCCCTAGAATTGCATTATAAGTAAAATCGTTGTCCACCACCATCATAGTGTAAAAAACTATTTTCTTCTGCAGAGTCACTGACATCACAATTTTCCCTATCACTGGGCTTCGTATTCCATTAAATGCTACGAACCTGGTTGTTGAGTTTTGGATTAAGGACTTATCATACTTCATCCCCTGAACTCCATTAGTCAACCAAAGCTCCCTTTACCAGAAAATTTTGCAATATGAACTCGAATAACCAAAGCATTGTCATGTGGGAAGTGTAAACCTGGCCTATCTTCCTTGGAAAATAGTATTGGTGGGATTCCCAACTTCTTGTAATTTGTTGTTGATAATGACAACACTTCAGCTAACTGCATATGCCTCTTATTTGCTACCATCATTTCTCCTCCACTGGCCATACCCCTATGAATGCAATTTAACTCTTCATCATTCATTCCAATTTCTTCCTTTAATCTATTTTCTCATATCCCAAAGTTTACCACGGATTTGCCTGGCCGACTTGAGCAGTATCTAATTGTCTTTATGTCATGTTTGTTGCAAACAAAAACTCTTTCAAGTATCCCATCAGAACTAAAGTCTCAACTTCAGCTCTAAATAATTGACACTCTTTGGTATCATGGCCATATCCCTCATGGAAAGCGCAAAACCTCCCATAACCTCTCGCCTTGGATCCTTATTTAGCTTTCGATACCATTTCACATTGTTTCACAACTTCGTTAGCAGGAATACTAAAAGGATATTGCCATTTGAACTTCCTTGGGTTCCTGTTGTTGTACATGTTTTCCAAATATAAAATTTGACTTTTACGCCACAATTGGACCCTGTCTATCCTCAAACCTTGTTAGGCCTAAAATATTTATGATTTTATGCCACTTTATGATCTTATTAATTGTTGATTTTAGCCTCATTGTTATGGAAAATTGTTTATTTGTGTGAATTTACAATGTAGATGAAAGAAGGAGAATATGGTGAAAGCACCCTCAAAAATGGATTATTTGGCATTAAAAATGTTGGGGTACAAAATTTGGGCTTAAAGAGATAAAGTTTCTAAAAGATTCCAAAATATTCTCTGAAGATTCATCCATGCATATGATTCATAAAGGTCCCATGATTCTAAAAATGTGGTTAGATTATGATTTTGAGACCCGTATAAAAAGATGATGCCTTACAATGTATTTTTGTAATCTTGGAAGCTTTAAGCTTCACTATTAATTTTAGAGCATCAAATAGAAGATCCAATGGTTAATGTTGTGACAAGTGGCAGCTTGAGAAGACATTCAAGGATTGATGGCTAAGATTAAATGAGAAGATCCAAGGGTTTTAATTTATCTTTAATGAGGCACATGTCATGTCACATGTTTCATTAAGGGTAAATTAGACTAATTACAAGTTTTTCTAGAAGAAACTAGAGAAAATGAAAGATGTGGGGAAAAAGAATAGCTAAAAATGTAAATGTGTCTTGCAAGAGTCCCACATTGAATATAAAGGGAGAAAGAGCTCTCTAAGGCCCTATATATAGCCCCATCTTCATTCAAGGAGATATACAATAATATAAAAACTTTTAGAGACAATTTTAAAGAGCTTTTGAGGTGAGTTGTAGGAAGATTAAGAGAGTATGGTGGAGACAACTTTGGTTGAGTGACACAACCATTGGCTTCATTGTTTATATTCCATTCTCTTGGCTCCTTGTTGGCATGATTGAAGGCTTGAAGATCGCTTGCCTATGCCAAACTCGTGTCTTCATTCTTTTCTTCTACTCTTTCTTTATTTTATTTTTCTTTCTTTCAATAATGTATTAAATTAATGATGATGTTTTCTTTTATAATTATGAAGTAACTTCATAATTAGGGTTATGGATTAAGCCCTAGTGTTGTAGTATAATTAACTCGCAAGTGTACGAATCAATAAGTAATAAAATGGAGTTCTAAGAGAATTTCGATATTGATCCCACGAGGAATAATGTCTCTAGTTATTGAAATTAAATAAACTGTAAATTAAACTTTAAAAATTAAAAGAGAGTTGTTTGATTGTTGTGTGTATCCAAGCATGAATTTAAAAGCAAAGCAATATTAAAAACAAGAACAAGGCAGCAAGTAAGATTTCACAGATTTTAAGAAACAAGGATCATGACTTCACCACTATTACTCATATTTAGTCCTAATGCAATATAGATTCATAGGTTAACCCCCCTTTAACCACAAATGACTAGAAGTTGATTTTTCAATGCATTCTAATCTAGGAAGCACAACGTATTTAATTATCTCTAATCTAAATACGGAAATTTAAGCCTTAAAACATGCAAACCCAATAAGATCTTGTTAAAGTTGTCACTAAGGCATGCAATATTTCTATAAACATGTATTTTATTGCCCATCCATACTTATATCCCTTATTTCTAAGCCAATATAAATACTTAATCAATCCACATTTTCATGGAAGCATTAAGAACTACAATAAAATATTAACCTTAAACATGAATCAAACTAAATATGCATTAAAAACTAAATACTTGTAATAGGGTTACATCACAATCCTCATAGAAAAATTAGTCACACATGATTTCTAAATTATCCATCAAATAATAAAAAAATAACATAGATTAAATAGCAAGAAAATAAAGAGAAAAAGAATCAAATCCAATAATGATGGCTGCTGGAATTTATCCTTCAAACTTCAATCCTTAGCTTCTCTAAACTATGATCAAAGTAGCAAGCTTGACCACTTCAATGGTTTGGCCGAATCTCCTTCTACTTTGCTTTGTGTAGCACAACTTTGCTCTGAATTAACAAACAACAAAAACTGAACAAAAACCTAAGAGAAAATCTTTGCTGCCGTGAGGAAGAGAGAAAAATGCATGGTGAATGGTGTGTTTTCCCTTCAGCAATGCATGGTATTTATAGAGAATGTTTAGGAAAGGTTTAACCCTAAAACCCTTCTAAAACCTAGAGAGTATAGGAGATAATATGTAAACTCAATCTCCAACTTCTATCTTCCCTAGTATGGCCGGCCACCTCAAGGAGATTAAGGTAAAATGTGTTTGATGTTCACACTAGAGATAAGAAAACTGTTTCCTTATCTCTTTAGGATCCAATTAATATGCAACTCTAATTCTTTTTAGTCTAGATATTATTCCAATTAATATAATTAGAATAATTTGACCTTCCATATGGCATATGATATGGCAAATTTCGTACACATGGCTGAAGTGTGGTGACATGGCAATCTAATCGTCAAAAGCATCTAAGTAAGCCAAAATACTTTCCTTTTATATCTTCCTTGACCGCCAGGAAGATTCCAAGTACCTTTTGGATGACCAAATGGACTCCGAATCCTGTGATTTTTGTTGAAAAAGTTAGGTATGTGTCTTATCTTTCGAGGAATATATTGAGCACACAATTTGGACATCAGGAAGATACTTAGATCCTCATTTTCCCGAGACAGTGTAAATCTGCTGCAACTGTTGGAAATATTGATTTTGTAAGCCAAACTGGCACTAATTGGCCTAACCATTTGCAATAAAACTTTTCAGCATTGAATCCTAGTGAATCAGGAATAATTTTCAATTGGAATCGCACAAAACTTCAAAGTGTGGCTTCATATATGATTTTCTCAATAAAGGTTGCGCAGAAATACAGTAATTCCAACATTTGTCTTTTTTTTTTGAAAATAGAAAAATACAATAATTAAGTATTTTTCATCAATAATTAATCATAAACTAGCTTCAATTCAATATAAAAAGTGGCATAAAACATTAACATTTTATGCCTATCACCTAGTTATTAAGATTTACTTTTGTTATGCAAGAAATTTTTTGGAGTTTTTTGAATAATATTTTGAGTATTTGTGTTTTCTAATAATTCAATAAACTATCTAGGACCAAAATGCTCATAATTAAATTATGGATGATTCAAGCAATATAATTTAGGCTGTATTGTAGTTCATTAGATAGTTTACACTTTTACGCCCTCCATGTTAGTAAAAGTACCAAGAAGCTTAATTAAAAACTCAATGGAAATGCATGACTCTAGTGTCTTAATTAGGAAGTTTACTATTAGTTGAAATAGATGCTAGTTTCCAGTGTGTTTGCATTGATTAAGCTTGGATGAATTATCATATACTCTTATAATTATATTCTTGCATAATAATTAGTAAATTGGATTAATTAGTGGTGAATTCCATAGGCCTTGTTCATCATTATTAGTTGAAACTCTTTAAAATTTACTCTCTACTCTTCTTTGTTTTTATTTAAGTTGCTTTGGTAGTTTAGTTTTTAATTTAATTGCTTGATACAAAAACAAATTGGGATGTCAAGTTAGTATTTAGGTTTAATTAAGATAAGTAATAAAAAATTCTCTTAGATACAATACTTAGGATGATGTATTTAATCAAGAATTTAGAAGACTTTTATGAAGTTAAAAAATTTTGGTGTATTCATTATAAACTTTTAAAACTTTTATAAAGTCATGGGGTATTCAATCTAGACTTTAAAAAACATTTAAAAAGTTATAAGGTATTCAATTAAGAATTTTTAAAAGTTTATAAAGTCATGAAGTATTCAATTTACCAATGACTTTTAAAGATTTTTATAAATGAAAGACTTTTGTAAACTTTTTAATCAAAAATTGAAATTTCATGCCATAAAAAGTCTCTCACTCTTCTCCAAAACTTTTGTAAACTTTTAAAGACTTTTTAAATGATTCCAATTAAATTTATATTTTACATCATTTTGGAGCTCTTTCCTTCACATCTATTTTCTTCTCTATCTTCATCTCCTTCTTTATTACGAAACCAAAGTCTAACAAAAAAAAAATTGTTATGGATTTTTTTTTCTTCTCTTTATTATATATTTGCTAATAACTAATAGTACTTTTTATATTTTATTTTTTATAAAAAATGCGACATTTGATTTTTTTAATATAAAAATATATCAAAGTGCAAAAAACTTGTGAATTGGTCTGAAAAAAGGCCTAAAGGACTATTTTCTTTTATACTTTTTTTTTTTTTATGTTCATTACTTTTGCTTGATATGAAAAATAAAGTATATAATATGTTTTTAATTACTAACAAAAGAAATTAATTATAAATTTCAGATACTATTTTTGCAAAAGAATTTGCTTATTGAAGTAATATATATTTTTTCTTTTAAATTTTTTTTATTAATGTGAAAAAAATTTAAGTATATCACTGTAAAAAATTAATGAATATTTTCATTAACATGAAAAAATATATAAGCATAAGTATAAATATTTTTGTTAATTTTTCTATATTATATTTAAAAATTAATGACATAATACTAAAAAGTTTTTTAAAATGAAAGTCGATAGCAATGTATATAAATTTTCACAGTTATGTGAAACAATATAAAAGTCTTTAAACATAAAAATCTATGAAAGTTGTTCAGAGTTTGTAAAAGTCATTAAAAAAAAATTTATTAAAGTCGTAAAATCTATAAAAGTCATTTAAAAAAAAGTTTATAAAAGTCAAGCATATTTTTATATACTTTATAAAAGTCTATAAAAATCTATTAAATTCTACAAAAATTTTTGAATTAAAAAAGTTTGTAAAAGTTTTTGGCGCCGTTGCCGGAGTATTTCGTTTATTACTTTTTGGAGTTAAATTTAAATATTATTTGTGCATTATTTTACTTGCTCTATATTCTTGTTGTTTTAGTTTATTAAAAAAAATGCATTCTATATTATAAAAGTTTGTTTTTGTTAACTAAGTATAGACTTTATTTTCTTGTTCTTATTTAGTTTATGGTTACTACTTAATTCTTTTTCTTGATTTATTTTAGGTGCTTAGGTTTGGTTAATGAGCCAAGAATATCCCGAACCTTTTCCTCTAGACCGAGACATAAACAAAACTTTAAAGGAGATAAAGAGAAAGAAGAGGGAGCAAGAAGCAAGCTCTAGGAATCAAAGTCAAGCCTCGTCAAGTGAATCCAAAGAATTTGAGGAGAACTTAGAATCCAAATCGTTCGCTACCCAACCCACAGAGACTATACAAAGAAGAGCAATGGAGAACCAACAAGAAGAAGATTTGCCAATCTGTGAGTATGCCACCCACAAGAGAGTGAGAGATTTGTCTTGTATTAGAAGGCTTGCAATTCAAGCTCAACACTTTGAGATTAAAACCACCACTATGAATATGCTAAATAATCATCCCTTTCATGGTTTTCCTTTTGAAAATCTTAACCTCTATATATTTGATTTTTGTCAAATATATGATATGTTTAAATTAGACCTGGCAAAATGTTACACGACACGATAACACGACACGAAACCACACTATAATTTGCGGGTTTGGGTCCGCGATATCGGGTCGGGTTGATATAAGTGTCACACGATAAGACACGATAAGAAAACGGGTTGAAACGGGTTGGAACATGATAACACGATGGGTCACGATAAGACACGATAAGAAAAATATTAATTTAATTATAGTTAACTTTTTACATTACTTTTTTTTTTAGTTTTAGAAAACTATAAAATTCATATTTTATTTCATTGAAAAATTACAATTTTTATATCTATTTATATATTAATATTTTGTTTTATATTCTATATTTTTTATTACTTATATTAGATGTACAATTTCTGTTTGATTTATAATATTTTGAATATTTTTAAATTTATAATTGAAATGCATATTTTGTTTTTCAGTTACGATAAATATTTAATATAGCTTTAATTCGTAATATTTTACATATTTTAAATTCACAATTATTATTTATGTTGAATTTTAGTATGTTAATATATTTTTTTTTAAATGTTTAACATATTATTTGAATATGTATTTAGGTTTAATAGACATGAATTGATAATGATTTATCATTTGACAATATATATTAATTTAAATAAAAAAATAAAACACTCACGTACATGTCTAGTAAACACGAATAAAACACGACACGAACACGACACGACACGACACGAACACGGTTCAACACGAAAACTTAACGGGTTGGGTTCGGGTGAACAAAATTTGACACGACACGAACACGACACGACACGAACACGGTTCAACACGACACGTTGCCAGGCCTAGTTTAAATACCATGGTGTTTCTGATGATGCTGTGAGGTTGAGGTTATTTCCTTGGACTCTTTGAGACAAGGAAATAGCTTGGTTTCTATCTTTTCCTGCAGGTTCAATCACTACGTGGGTTGCTATGGAGGAGAAATTTCTAAACAAGTTCTTTCCACCCCAAAAGACCGCCAAGCTGAAGAATGACATATCCACCTTTTATCAATGGGACCAAGAAACAATGTACAAGGCATGGGAACGATTGAAGGAACTACTCAGAAAACACCCTTACCATGGGTTCCCCATGTAAATGGACAAAATTTTCAAGAATCAAATCAACAATCACAAAATTTTATATAGCCGATTCTACCATCTACTTTTAATTCTCCTTTGAATTCTTATTTTCAACATATTGAGAATAAAATGTGTGCATTCAATGAAGCCATGGCCAATATGATGATTTCTCACACTTCTTTTATGCAGGAGACATGACATGATTTTCAGAACACACATGTTGTAATTAAGGGTTTGGAGAATCAAATTGGTCAACTGGCATCACAATTCCAAAGGATTCAAGGCACTTTACCAAGCCAATTTGAGAAGAACCCAAAGGAAAATGTTATGTTGGTTGAATTGAAACGTGGGCCAAGGTTCGATACACCCAAAGAGATACCAACTCAAGAGGTCATACCATGCATAAAGGATACAATCTGCATCGAAGATAATGATGAAGAAGATATTGGCATGGAAGATAAATCTGAAGGTATAAGGAGGAAGCTAAACCATTGGATTTGAATATTAAAGATATGCTTCGATTTTCTAAGGATTCAATTGGAGTACTAAAGCCTCATGTCTCCAAGTACATACCGTCACATGCTAGAGGAGTGGAGATTATTCAAAAGGAAGCCATCAAAAATCAACATGCGCCGAAGCTCAAGGATCCAAGGAGCATCTCTATTTTTTGTTATATAGAAAGCTTTAAAATTGATAACTGTTTGTGTGATTTAGGTGCCAGTGTTAATTTAATGCCTTATTCGATTTTTGAAAAACTTGGAATAAGAAAACTCAAGTCAACCAATTAGCATTGCAAATGGCAGATCGTTTAACAACAAAATCATGTGGACTAGTAGAGAATGTAATTGTAACACCCTGTACTAAGAAAATATAATAAAATTTTCAAGTTTGATCATGAGAGGCTCGGGGTTTACTTTTTGTGTGGGTATGTGTTGGCTTTGACTAAGGTACCATTGCGTAGAGCTAGTCGATACGAGTTCGTATACTAGTAGTACGCTCAATTCCGAGTTAAGACCGAGAAGTTATGGCTGAAATAACATGAAGGGCATTTTGGTAATTTGCTGTGGCAGGGTTAAAATTACTATTTTGCCCCTGCCTTTATTTTTAAAATGTCCAGAAGGGTCTGGAAGGCACACACGCACGCCCGCACGCACGCACGCAGCCCCCCCATCACTGTTGCCGCCCCTTTTCTGTCGGAAATGGCCGTTTTCTGGCCAGATTGGGCCAGAGTTTTATCTGGGAAATGAAGCCGCCGACCTCCTTCTCCTATTGGCACCGATGGATCGCCGGAAGTAAGCCCAGATTGCCAGAATAGAGGGAAAGCCGGTGAGCTCCCTTTTTCAAATTCGCCGGATTCCGGCAGAAATTGACTGGCCCACTGCCTGGGAAAGGTTCGCCGGGTCCTCCTCTTCCTTTCCCCACCCTCGGATGGCCGTGAAATGCCGTGGATTGCCGGAATTGACAACGGATCCTACGGGGCCACCCCTCATCCGGTCGCCGGATCTCGGCGGTTTCCGGCGATGAAACCGGTCCGGTCCCCCTCTTTTGGGCATCCTGAGTTCAATTCCGGCAGCCGTTCATCCTAAATCTCAGTCGTGTAAGCGGTGCAAATTATGGGTGCTCGGTCGCCACTTTCCGGCCACCACCGGTGGCGGTTGGACGGGGTAAGTTCTTAGTTGCATTCTACTGGTTACGAGCTTCGTGTCGATATATAATTCGGGTATTATAGATAAATATTGAGAATTACCCAGTTTCAAACGGTGTTATTAATAACGGTTAAATAGGAATTGTAGACAATCGGTGATACAAGTGTGTATATTTGTGTTTGGTGGTTGCTGTGGAACGCATTGACATGCCGAGAGTTTATTACAGGGTGTGAGAGTGTGACCGGGTGTTGTGAATATGAAAAATGGTTACAAAAAATAATTATATTGAATCGTTGTGTGTGTGGTTATTGTTAAATTAATTAAATTGTTATGATTGAGAGTTGAATTGTGGTATAAATATATATACATATATATATATATATATATATTTATATTTGTGACCGAGTTCCGTGAATACTAAATAATTACTAAGAGTGTTGTGGGTTGAAATTAGCTGAATTGCAGTTTGGTTGTTTGAAAGCTGATTTGGTTTTAAAGAAATAATTGTGGATTTGGTCGGTGAATATTTATATTGATTTATTGTGTCTTAATCATTACAAAATTGGGTTTGTGAGAATTGTAAATAAATTGCTGTGACTGTGTATGTATTGAATTGTCTGTGATATTAAATTGTTAGTAAATGATGTGTGAAATTTATATATTAAATTGTGGAAAATTATATATATTGTGTTATTTTCTTTGGAATAAATGCTGGATGTGATTGTGCGGATGAGAACCGCTTGGGCGAGGAACCATACCGCCAAGTTATGGATATTATTTTTATTTAAATTGTTGGAAAAGCCGTGATGGAAATTAAGCTTGTGAATGTGATTGACTGTAGCATATGTGGTGTAAATATGCTGGGTGAACTACAGGTAGCTTGATCCCTTTTCAAAAGGGGTATGTAGGCAACTCGGTTTTATACCGAGTCCAGCTACGCTTTACTTAAACAATATATTTGTTTGAGTATTGAGATGTTTACTTAAGTATGAGTTATGATTATTGTGGGAATGTGTGCTGTTAGAACGAATACGGTTTAGGAACGCTTTTCCTTGCAGGTTGTGGACTATTTGCTTTTGGGGAGTGTTAGAAACAGCCGAAATGCTGCCGAAATTTCTAATAAAATTTTCGGTAGTAGAGAAAACCTTTCGGTCTGTTGGTTTCTTTTTCGATTGAAAAAGTGACTTATCGGACTTTAACGACTGCTTGTGGCTTAATTGATACATTAAGTCACGCAGGCAGGATCCAGTAGGGTTGGGTCCTGTTAGTAATTGTGACGATTGATAAATTTTTATTTTCTATTGATTTTGTTGTACTTAGGATGGAAGAAAAGCATGCCTCTTTAATTTTTGGAAGGCTTTTCCTTGCATCTAGTGGAGCTAAAATAGACGCGCGAAAAAGAAAAATAAAATTAAGAGTGTTTTGATGGGCCAATGATAAGAAGATGATTGAAATTAAATTGATTCATAGGTAGTAGAAGGGTGTTATATTGATTTTGATGCCTAAAGTTAAATTCTCATGTTGTTACTTTCAATACAAATGGAGCACTTGATCAATTTGCATGACTTGGACCATATCTTGGAGAAAATTTGCATTAACTTAGGGTACATTAACTCACTGAACGATAGAACTTGCATAATTATTACTTGAGGTGAAATCCTAGATTGATGTAATATTTAAAATATGATTTAGGTCATGTCTGATATGAGTTTGAGCATTTCTAGCCTACCTTGAAAAAAGGAAGAAAAAAATTTCACTAGTACCTTATTTTGAACTTTTAAGATGCATATTAGAGCTTTTATTTCATAAAACCACATTTAGTTATCCTTTATGAGCCTAATTTTTTCATTTACTTACCTCTTACAAATTGCAAAGAGAGCTTGAATTTGGATTATAT
Source organism: Ochetophila trinervis (assembly GCA_003254975.1). Taxonomy (NCBI): domain Eukaryota; kingdom Viridiplantae; phylum Streptophyta; class Magnoliopsida; order Rosales; family Rhamnaceae; genus Ochetophila; species Ochetophila trinervis. The sequence continues at coordinate 37,161 of QANX01006839.1, forward strand.
GAATATATGCTTCTGAATCTATAAATAGTGGAGTATATTGGAAAATAAGTTTGGGGTTTAGTTTTGTGGTATTGGTTTTAGTGGAAAGAAAGGAAAAAGAAGAAAAAAAGTTAGCAAAATAAAAGAAAAAAATGAAGAATAAAGTTTTGTAAAAGAAAAATAAAGAGCAAAACAAAGTAAAAAGAAAAAAAAAAGTATTCTTTGAGAAAGAAAGAATGAAGATAAAGAAGTGTGAAAGTGTTTGATTCATAAAATTTTATAAAGTTGAAGGAAAGAAAGAGGAGAAGAGGATTTCACTAGAGAAAACACAATAATGAGCATTATATTCTTTTTTTGTTTATTATTTTCCTATCATTTTCTTTCTTTTCACTACATTTCTAACTTTCACATTACAAGCCTATAAAACCCTAATGATTTGGCAATACATTGGTCTACATTAGTAGATAGTATTTAATCATGTCAAGCATATCAAAGGTCAAACTTTATTTTCAATCTCAAATTAATTTAGATTTATTCAAGTGAGTGATATTTAATGTATTAATTGATCGCACACACATAATTTGAAAGTAATAAATGTTTTGAATGTAAGATAAGGTGTTGAGTTACATGATTACTTGGAAATTAAACTTGAGTTCACATATTAGACAATATTTGAAGCACCCCATCAAGGTACTTATTTTTATTTTTAGAAGTTTATATTTTTATTTTGTTTCTCTTTCTTTGCTAGCGACTCGCAAATCTAAAGTTTGGGGTATTTGTTAGGCCTAAAATATTTATGATTTTATGCCACTTTATAATCTTATTAATTGTTGGTTTTAGTCTCATTGTTATGGAAAATTGTTTATTTGTGTTGAATTTACAATGTAGGTGAAAGAATGAGAATTTGGTGAAAACAACCTCAAAAATGGATTATTTGGCATTAAAAATGTTAGGGTGCAAATTTGGGCTTAAAAAGATAAAGGTTGATGCGGAACCCCAAGATTAAAAAATCTGAAACCCCAAACACACAAAAAATATTGAACAGTAATTGGAAACAAGAACCCGCCCTACCAAACTCTTAGATAACTTGTATCTAAAAACGTGAATTAGAAGGCTAGGGAAAGAGAAGAATAATCGTCACAAAGTATTTCTACTTTGATAAGAGAATTCAACTCCTAATGCAACAAGAAGAAGAAATTGATTCCTCACTTTGCAAGAACACTCCTGGGAGCAATAAGAAAATTAATTCTCTCAATTGATTAAAAACTCAAATCTGTCTTACAAAAGAATTGATCCCCCTTTATATAAGGACTAGGGTTAGATCAAGAATCAATCTAAACCATTAAATATTAAGAAAGTAATCCTAAGGTTGAAAACTAACCCTAAAAACGAAAATAGCAAAAATTACAAAACTGCCATTATAATCCGAAAATAGCTAAATTACGAAACTGCCATTATCATCCGAAAATAGCTAAATTACGAAACTGCCATTATCATCCGAAAATAGCTAAAATTACGAAATTGCCATTCTAAGTTGTTTATTTTTAAAATTACGCCGTTTCGTCTCCGCAACTCCCGAGCATCATTACCACATTTATCCCTTGCTTGGACATCATGCTTAAATGATCATTAGGCTTCGGAAAAGTGTTCAAGTCATTTGGAAACTTGAATAGATATTTATCCATAATTCTCTTCACAAATCCAAGCATTCTCTCTTTAATCTTCTTAACTCGAGAACGCATCATTGGTTTACTAGGTAAGATGATGTCATCTTTTTTTGCTCCAATGCTAGAATATGACTCTATGATGCTCGTATCATTCCCTTCCTCTTCAGAAAGATTCGTCCTCGAATCTGAATCCTTATCGAAAGCAAAAATATCATAAACATTGAAAATAGTGGACTTATTGTACTCCCCCTGAAGGGCAATTTTGTATGCGTTGTCATTGACTCTTTAAACACTTGAAACGGTTTATCTCCTCTAGCATCGAACTTTGATTTTCTAAGGTTAGGAAACATTTTCTTCCTTAAATATACCCAATCCCAATCTTCTGGTTTGAATATCTTCCACGTATCATCACATAAAACTTTTCCAAAGGGACTCAAAAATTCCACATCCCTATCATATTTAATAGTTCTAGGCACGCCATGCAATTTTGATTTCACATCAAAGTCCTGCAATAAAGAGAAAAAAACACTGGTCCTAGAAGATTTCAAAAGATTATTTGAAAATTCATCCATACATAAGATTTCTAAGGGTGCCACGATTCTAAAAATGTGGTCAGATTATGATTTCAAGATCCATATAAAAAGCTGATATGTTTCAGAGTATTTTTGTAATCTTGGAAGCTTTAATCTTCACCGTTAATTTTAGGACATCAAAGAGAAAATCCAATGGTCAATGTTGTGACAAGTGGCGGCTTGAGAAGAAATTCAAAGATTGATGGCTAAGATTAAATGAGAAGATCCAAGGGTTTAACTTTATCTTTAATGAGACACATGTCTTGTCACATGTTTCATTAAAGGTAATTTAGACTAATTATAAATCTTTTTTGAAAAAATTATAGAAAATGAAAGTTGTGGGGAGCAAAAATAGCTAAAACCATAGAATCCCTTTATTAGGCTAAAAAAATGTCTTGCAAGAGCCCACATTGAATATAAAGGGAGAAAGAGCTCTCCAAGGCCCTCTATATATAGCCCCATCTTCATTCAAAAGCATATACAATAATATAAAAACTTTTAGAGACAATTTTAGAGAGCTTTTGAGGTGAGTTGTAGAAAGATTAAGAGAGTTGGGTGGAGCCAAACTTTGGTTGAGTGACACAATCATTGGCTTCATTGTTTATATTCCATTCTCTTGGCTTTTTGTTGGCATGATTGAAGGCTTGAAGATCGCTTAACTATATCAAACTCGTTGCTTCATTCTTTTCTTCTACTCTTTCTTTATTTATTTTTTTATTTTCTTTCTTTCAATCATGTCTTTTGAATTAATGATGATGTTTTCTTTTACAATTATGAACTAACTTCATAATTAGGGTTATGGATTAAGCCCTAGTTATAAAGATTTACTTTTGTTATGCAAGAATTGTTTTGGAATTTTTTGAATGATATTTTGAGTATTTGTGTTTTCTAATAATTTAATAAACTATCTAGGACCTAAATGTTCATAATTAAATTATAGATGATTCAAGCAATATGATTTATGTTGTATTGTAGTTCATTAGATAGTTTACACTTTTACGCCCCCCATGTTAGTAAAAGTACCAAGAATATTAATCCAAAACTCAATGGAAATGCATGACTATAGGGTTTTAATTAGGGAGTTTACTGCTAGTTGAAATAGATACTAGTTTCTAATGTGTTTGCATTGATTGAGCTTGGTTGAATTTTTCAAATACTATTATCATTATATTCTTGCATAATAATTAGTTAATTGGATTAATTAGAGGTGAATTACATAGCCCTTGTTCATCATTATTAGTTGAAACTCTTTAAAATTTACTCTCTACTCTTCTTTGTTTTTATTTAAGTTGCTTTGGTAGTTTAGTTTTTAATTTAATTGCTTAATACAAAAACAAATTAGGGTATTCAAATCAGTATTTAGATTTAATGAAGATAAGTAATCCAAATTCTCTTAGGTACGATACTTGGTTTAATATTAAATACCACTTTATTATTACTTGGAAACGACTCGTATACTTGCGAGTTGATTTTACCACAACAAACCTCCTCCTACCGATATCATCTACTAGACTTTATTACTAAATTTCGCCTCGGATCTCTACCTTTTTCTCATCCATCCCTCCTCAACTCCTTCCAACTTTATTGTACTTAGCAGCTCATTCATTTTTTTGTGCTAAAGTATTAGGAGTATTTTTCACTAGTGAGTAAAATAGCAGTCCATCCTTTAACCATCTCTTCAAAACTCCTCAACAACTACGGACTCATTACACCCCAAAATTCCAATTGCCTCTCTATTAAACCATTGAGTATAATTCTTTAGGCTTTCTCTCCTCCATTGAATGATAGAAAAAAGAAAATTTTCATGCTTTTTAAACAGAATACTTGATGAAAACTAGGCTTTAAAACTCATAGCCAATTCATTAAATGACTAAATTGATCAAGATTGTAGGCTATGATACCAGGTCAGTGCAGTTCCAGTCAAACTTGTTGAAAAGATTTTACATAACATTGCCTCTAACTTATCCCCAGAAATTATGAGGATCATCATTGTATCACGATACCTTACAATGTGAAAATTTGGGTCAGTTGTTCCATCAAACAGCACATATAAAGGGAAACTAACCTTGGAAAATGGTGAGACTTCTGCTATTCTTCTTACAAAAAAAACGTTTGTACCAAGCTCTTCAACCAGTTCTTGTCCTCACTTCAACTACTTCTCCTATGCCTTTTCAACTCCTCACAGACTGCTTCAGCAATTTCGTCTGCCATTTTACTTCTTTTGTCCCCTATGGTTCTTAACGCACATGCATAAGACTCTACCTGCTCAGAATGATCAAGAAAATCATTTTGAACCTCAGTTACTTGATCCCTCTTGCATCCTATTACTTTTTGATTCTCTAGACTCTGACAACTCTTTAGCCCTAAGATTTCCATCGAAATGTTCAATGGTGTCAATTCCATTGGTGACTGGATTCCCTGTCCTTGAGCATGGCTAATTTGAAAGAATTGATGATGCCCCACCATTTTTGGATGTTTGTTCAGAGGTTCTGTAGTGCCCAATTGATTTGTCAAAACCATGGGGGTAGTTAAAAATTGTTGAACATTTAGTTCAACTTGCATATGTTGTTCACTCCGTGCAAGGAACGAATCAAACCTTGAATATATTTATGAGATTATTGTCTCTAAGTTCTTGAGCCATTCCTCCTGGTTGGTGTAAATGGACGGTCTAACCATGGGAACTGTTGTTTCATTTGGATTCAACATCAAGTTGCATTCACAAAAAAAATTCCAGAATTTGAAATCCCAAGAATTGAAGTGAACTTAAATCCGGAAATATAATCACATGTAATATGTGAAATACCCTCTAGGGCACCAAACTATGATTACAATTTTTCGCTGTTACCAAACTCCGTCTATATCTACCCGAAAATGAATAAAAAGTGTTACAACACCAGTGTAGTACCTGCCAAAAGGACTCCAACGCTCAAGTTACTACTACACAAAGATATATTATGTAGAGCTTAGAAAATAATTTTTTCCAAAAGGCTTACCTCTCAGCTACCTTTCTTATTTATAGACTTTGTACATCTTTATGAACTTGTAACAACCTCTAGCTTTTTCATTATGGTTAACTAAAGCCCATAACTACCCTAGAGTTACTCATGTTCGAAATAGTTACTTTTGGCACTTGAATTTTCTAGATACGTGTAAGAACACTTGGAATTCCTCGTTAATGTTCGACTTTAATGCCTTTGATTTTTTGGCCCGAAGGTCTGTCAGGTGTGTTCCCTGCATTCTCTTAATAATAACTTCAAATGTCCAACGCCTTATTGCTCCTTCAAAGTTCCTACATGTCCTTTAGACACCAATTATTCTAAAGTCTAGAGTACCTATTCTCTCCCCACGACCCATAATAACTTGACCTCGGAATTAATGATCAGAAGATGACCAATGCTCCTCATAGAACTGTCCAACTGTGGTCCTGTAACTTGAATTTCCGAATGAATTACCTTCGAGTACTAAATATGGTTCACATTTATCTTGTTATTGATGCATAGAGTTACGAGAATATCTAATATATTGTGTCAAGCATTGGAATTGAAATCTCAAGACATTTTAAGTGTAATGAGTTTAGTCTCATCAACAAAATTACCTCCTCAAAAGATGCGAGAAGATGAATGAAATGATTTTTGTTGGAGTGTAGTATCTTTTTTGTAAAAATCATTACATTGATGTGCCTAATCTTAGTGATCATTATATAGAAGGTACAAGTCGTTCTTCTCAACATAAAAATAATATTACAGATGAGATTACTACCATTTTACTATATTATTTAATGCTGTAATAGATTTTTAGCCATGGAGAAAACAATGGAACTCCTCATCCTTAGTTATGCATTAAATCATATTGATAGGTTCAAATCATTCTTTATTGATTCTATTTGTATTCTAGTTAAAAAATATTATTGTCAAGATTTTACAATGATATACAATATTTGAGGAGACAATTGTATTATTACGTATGATGTAATCAACTATCTACAGTTTCAAAATACTGCTTCTATTTCTCATTGTGTCAATTGTTGGTTGAAACAAAAAAGTTAACACTTTATTTCTTGATTGATAGGTTGATTTGTCTTGTATTGACTCTTTTATTTTCCACAACAATAACAGAGCAATCTTTTACAGGAATGAAATTTATAAAGACATATCTTCCCAATAAAATGAAGTGTGCATTTCTAGCAAATTCTATGATTGTTTATATTGAAAGAGAGATTGTTGATGGTAATATAGATTCAGATTTTATAAGTGATAAGTTTAATCTTTTGAAAAATCAAAAAGTGCAACTTAAATAGTGATTTATTATTTTCATTGTTTTTTTTTGTACTTTTTGAATTTCATTTTTGATTTCTAAATTAATGAATAATAGATGTTAGATGCATATTACAGAGTAAAGCTCATTATGTTTTTCTAATAGATGTACTTTTATTTTTATATTAATATAATTTTTTTATTAGTTGAAGTTCGTTTAAAAAAATTATTATAAACCCCCTTTTAAATTTACACTTGTTACGTTATATCCTCCATAAATGATTATGGCCTACAAAAGTGAAATATAATATTTGAGCTCCATTCAGAGAATGTTTCAAACACAGTCCATAGATATGCACTTTTACAGTCAATTTAAGTTGCTCCACAATTCTTGGGTACAACAAGAAAACAAAACAAAACTTGTATTTATCATAGGATAAACAAAAAAAAAAAAAATTCCCAATGTATCTACAAGTAACAAAATCATAACAAAATTTTAGAGGTTTACAGTGCACATTGTAATAGACGAAAAAAAAAAAAAAAAAACTTTCAACATTTTTTAAGTTACATTTTTACTTGAAACTCGCATTGTAGTGATTTTGTTTTTTTTTTTTTTTTTTGGGTGAATGTAATGAAGTAAGTAGTTATATAACATTGCAACTTTGTATGCAACATGGTTCTGCTTTGATTTTCCTCTTGGCACGTAAAAAATACTCGATAGTTATTAGAATGAAATAGCGTGTGTATGTATGTATCTATATATATATATATATATATATAATATATAAGCTTACGAATTTGGCTTGTAATTTTCGGTTGTCAGCCGCTGTTTATTAGTCTTTGTCGAGTGCATCAAATTCCCAGTCATTAATCTCTTCTGCATTAATCACATCTGGAGAGTCTTCTCCATCGAACTTCTCGTATTCCGACACCAGATTTGTTATTTCTACCTTTGTAGGCAATGTGTTCTTCTCCATTGCTTCATTCTTTTTGTATTCTGGAGTGTCAGGGGCTTGTTTATATATAGCTAATGGACTTTTATTGCTCCTGTCACTAAATGGTGTCTCCGACATTTGAGTTGGTGTTTCAATTTCTAATGTTGGTCTTTCAATGGATTCAAATTCAACTTTCAATTTTTCAACAGCACTAAATAGCTCTGCAATCTTCTGTTCGTCTTTCCTGGATGGAAAGTGAACCATGCAATTCATTTCAAGGGAGTGACATTCACATAACACAAAAGAGAAAAAAATGATAGCATATTTATATGCCTTTACCTGAAAATTCCATCTGCTTGAACATAGAATTGAGTTTTCATTGCATTGATTACACTCAAGGCGGCCAAAATCTGATAAATGGCCACAGAAGATTTGATAGAAGGCAAAATAAAAAAAAAATTGGTATGTTACATTAGGTCAGAAATGTGAAAGAACTCGCATTTCTTGCTGCTTGACAGAAAATAAAAATTCATCACAAAAGCAAACAGAAAAGTATCAGTTTTAATTTGTAATTTGCGTATACTAAAATCAGAATTGCTACGAATTCTTAAAAGAATGAGGATTCTGATTCATTTTGTGAAATATGAAATGTCATGCGTACCTTCGATTCACCATCTACATATTCCTCTTCAAGATCTTTCCTCATATTTGATACTTTTGAACTTTCATCATCTTCAGCAAATGCTGTTTTTGATCTGATATAAATCAACAATCAGAGACCTAATTTAACCTCATATCAAAGATTTTCAGAGAATCAAAGAAAATTACCCTTGGCTTTTACTCAAATTCGCTGCAAGTTTCTTAATACGGTTTATTAACGGGCCCATCCTGTCCTGTTTAAGATTTATAATAGGCATACTTATAAGAAAGCTGAAGATATATATTGCATTGCTGTAGATACAAAATGGACATAATTACATTATTCGAGAGAACCTTTCTAGCCAAAAAAATAAATAAATAAGTAAATAAACTAAAGTACCACCTTGTAAGTAGAGAGAAACTGAATAACCAAATTTGCAAAACGCTCTCCATATCTCTCGAGTTCACCCCTTGAACATGTAAATCAACCATAAATTGTTGCATGGAGTTAATGACTATCACAGCTAATTATTCATTTGGAGTGTGAAAAATATTTGTATCAAACTAGTGCTTGCATAAGGTCAATTTGCTGATTAGAACATGTCAGATATACATACTTGACCTGTTTTTCCTTTTGTTCTGTGTATGAAGCCTGGAGAACCCAGGTACCTTCTAGAAATGTGACCCAAGTATCAACAACATCAGCTTCGGCTCTACAAAAAGCAATGGACCTTGAAAGCTCATCCTCCTACAATCAAACAATATTAGATTGATAGCTAAATCTTATTGTAGAATAGTAGTCCAAAGCATAATCCATAATCATTACTTGTTATTCTTGATACCTAGAACATAATTGCGATGTAAGGCATGAGCAAAAACAATCATACCTTCGTTTTCAAGTGTACGAGAATCTGATTACTTGCATCATCAAACTGATCTCTTTCTTCCCTCATATTGTGAAGGCGTGCACGAGCAGCGGACAATGAGGCATTGACCTATCAAAGATGTTCACCATATATAACCCCTAGCAAAGGAAAATGGACAGGCCAAGTGGAACTCATATAGCACAGATTATATTATGGACAGGAATGATTGACATTGTCAAATCATCTATATCTATGCCTATGCATCAAGAAACTCCACATAACATTAAAAAATAAATAAATAATAAAAAGTTGAACATCGGATAGAACTGAGACTCAACTGACAGTGTTAGACACGACTATTATTTCCTGTAGTGTGTTTTACATATTGAAAGCATCAAAGAATGAGGGAACAGAGGTGAGAAAACCTTTTTCATTTCAGCTTCAAGTTCATCTCTTTGCCTCTCAAATTGTCTAATATCCACCACCAATTCCTGAAAGATGACAACATGAATAAAATACTGCATTCTGACAATAAAAGGCAGAGTACATAGAATCAAAGTCCTCCCAATTAACTTAGGCTGATGCATAATCCAATGTAAATAGTAGTATGAGAGTGAAGCCAACATGTAGAATCTACATCTAGGCAAAAGAAATTATAGAAGCTAATTTTTCTATGGCCACTTTGAAAAGCTGGGGAAGCTTCAGCTTTTATAACTGTTGAACGAGGCTCTCTCTAAAACAAATGTTTAGTGGTTAATCATTGTTTTAAGATATAATTTTTGCATGAAAGTTCTTTGGCCAACTTTCATACAATTATATTAATGATTTTATAATTAAAGGCTACAAGAGCCATCATGAAGTATACCTTCTCAAGTTGGAAAACTTCATTGGCTTTAGCCACACGAAAGTTAAGTGCTTCTTCTTTCTGAAATCTGGATAAAATATAAAGGAAATAATAAAATAAAATGAAATGAAAACATGCTAGCGAAATGAGATAAAATAAATAAATAAATAAAGAAAAAAAAACACTATTTGGGAGAAAATGCCATTGCAGCTAACATTTCCATATTTTCCATGTCATACATACACCAATCACTCTAAAAGCATATAGAACACCAATTTCTGAAGTACATAAAAATTAATTAAGGGAATGCACATTCATATTTTTATGACATGAAAATCCTTAATTTGTAAAATCAATGTTAATCATTGGCTTAATCTACTTTATCAACTTCCCTTAAAGCCAAAACTCTTACTTCTTTCTTTTTGATCCTTGGGCATACTTATTCCACTTAGTTCCATTAAACAACAATATGGAAATTTTAAATAACTTGAAATTCTTCAGTCTTCAACAGATACCTTAATGTAAGAGAAAAGTTTTTTTTTTAAAGGTGAAGTATTCTAGGGCTCATTTCAATTGTACCTAGACAAATATCAGCTAGACGATTCCTAACTTTATGCCCACAAGACCAGAGCACCTTTTGTCGAGCATTACTGTGGAGGCACATGGCCCATCTCTTAATTTCATGGTGAACACAAAAAACTTTAGCAAGAACCATCAACAATTCCTGTTGAAGGAAATCACTTCATGGTTTGACAATTTAATTCTTCGCATAACTAAAAACCACAGGATATGTTTCTATAAAACTAATCTGGTGCAAAAATTTCCATACTTTTAAATGTAATGATTGGCAACAAGTCCATATTCAGAAACACAGCTTTACCAAATACCAAAATGGCCTATGACAATTTTTGTTATGACGATGGGAAACCACGAAGCAACTACTACTTAGTTTGGTGTGCGGTGGTATGTTGATCACATACTGGCCCAAAATTAAGATGTAAGTAATTCTATTTAAAATAAACGTCTGCCTTGCCTCTTATACTTATCAAAAACATATACACATATAGACATCTATTGTCCCCTGAAAAACAGAGAGATGTTAAGAGATTTGAGCTTAAATTACATATTTAACAAGCAAGCGTATAAGGTGGTGCGTGGACAGAAAATCAGAATGAAAACCTACAAATTAGTCTGCAAAACATGCAAAAGCAGAAATCCAAATGTGCATGAGCATGAAATTCTGAAATATTAAGCAAAACCTGTTGTCTAAAATGCGCTTTTCAGCTTTTGAGGTAGAATTAGTGAGAGATTCTGATAAGATTTTCAGCTTATGAACCTGAAACATTAATTAATGGTCATTTATTAAATAAACAATTTTTGCAAATGTAAAGATGTAAAAAAATCAGAAATGAAGTTAGAAAAGTTGTGTTTCTTTTTTTTTCTTTTTTTTGAGAAAAGCTAGCAAAGAGTTAAATGACAACAAACCGTGCCACGAGCATAATCTAGCTACACCAGATCCAATTGATGACATATAAAGACTAGAAAGGTTTGTTATGACATTAAAACCATCTTTGGCATTCAATTCATGCTATATGATCCTGTTAACTGCTAAATAAAATCATGTTGAAATATTTACTGTCATGCCAAATACATATTGAAATATAATTAGTACAAATAAAGACATATCCGAAAGGCATGCAACATGTCCCCGAACTCAGCTATCCTTTATCTGCTTCTATTTCAAGGATTTTACTAATTAAATTTGTGCCTATGTCAGGAAAGGCCCAGTTGCTGCAAACTTCATTTCACTTTAGAGTATAAGAAAGGAAAATTAGACACACATGATCATTAGCCATGTCTCCATATCCTATGATGAGGCCATGACATCTGAAGATGCAATGCTTAACTGTATCATAAGGATAATGTTTTGCAACATGCAAACTCAGGCCACACCTCTTGGAGTAAAGAGATAGGTAATTCGGGTGGGGCAGGTGAGCAAAGGTCATTAGTTTGAATCTTACTAATCGGAATTAGAAAAGTAGCAGACAAAAATGGAAAATGTTATGCTTGCCCGCTCTTTGAACACCATACTTCTGTGCACAAATCCTATTAACAAAGCTACCAATACAGCCTGAATACTGTAGTCATGCAGCAGCATAATGAAACAGCAATGTTTAAGCTATTAGGCCATCAGAACTTCATCAAAAAAAAAAAAATATATATATATATATATATATATATTAGGCCATCAGAACACCATATTAAACAAATAAGTGCAAAACCATGGTCAAGAGCTTTTATAAAGTCAAACCATTGTCTTTATTTTATTATTCACTTAACACAGTGATTCCTATCATAGGATCATTCTGCTTAGCACTCAGCCCCTCCAACTTATCATGGTGTCAATACCTAAGCATATGCAACCTAGATTCTTAACAATGGATATAGTTAAATTAGAAAGGAGAGAGAGAGAGAGAAACTCTAAGAAATCAGGAATGTCGAATTTTGCAAAATTTGGTATTTTAGAAGATTATTCGGCATGACTAATAGTTCGTGGGTGTATATTGCGAAATTCTAGAAACTAACATGCTTTTCCAATGTACCCTAAAGAAAATTATAAATTTGTAGATAAGTTGTTAGCTAATTCTTCTGTATGTAAGTATATATACATATATATAAATATAGTAATGCAATTATTAGGATGTCTCGATGGTCATGATTGTCACCAATGTATGTTTTAGTGAAAAATCTAAAGTTGTCGTCACTGAATACTCTGTTTTTAGTGACGACAATGTTTAGTTTTGTAACTAAAAAAGAATTTTAGTGACAGTCCTAATGGAAATTCTATCTTGACATTCTGATAATAGCATCTCCCTATATATATATATATATACACACAGACACATACACCTCGTGACACTTAAGGAAAAATAAAGAAGGAAAAAAGGGACTGATATCAAACAGAATTAAGACCTTTTCATCGTGTACTTTTGGAGAATCCCCATTGCTCAAGGACTTCTTTTTCACTAAGAGTGTCTCCAAGTTGACATAAAGTCGGACTTCTGAAAGAGCTTGTTCTATATCCTGCAAAGAAACCACAGAGCTTCAGTTTCAAGGGGTCCTAATTTACACTTGTGTGTTTGATTCTGAAGCTCTCCTATGCTACCTCAACGCTCAAATTGAATGGAGTGCCTAATTATGTTCCTCCTGGATTACATTTCTAGATCGAGCATTGTAAAATTATTTAAGTAAAGCATTGAACTCTTTCAAAATTTTAGTCATAGCAAAAGTAATGAATGCTGAATCCACATTAAGGTTGAACTTCCATATGCAACCAAAAACCCACATAGAGAAATAGAAAGAAATATAGAGGGTTTCTAAAGGTACATATTTAATGTTATATATATGTGCATATGCACAGGTATGTAAATAAGAAGATCAAGCACAGCTCAACTATTGTTCTCTCTTCGCATGATTTTTCTCGACTGTCACTTAAAGGCTGCTGGACTGCCTTTATTTTATCAAGTTTTTCCTTCATACTGCTGGACTCAGCATCTATTCTGCGAGGAAAGAACAGATCAGAAAAATGACGTAGAAGATTAAGAGAAGCAACAAAAAGAGCTAACACAAACTCATAATATAACAGTCTAACAACGAACTACAGAAAGACATGATTTTGCTTTTATGCATAGTATTTAACATATGAAGTGAATATTCAAACTAAACAAAAGAATTAAATTTGACAATGTTAAAGTCTTGTGCATAGGCTGACTCATTTCTGAAAGCATAGTGCTAGCTCACCAAATCCAAAAATGCAACAGTCACTTTAATATGTAAAATATAAATCTACTACTTGCGTAAGATAAGAAAAGTCAAATTCATCAAGGCCAAAAATACAACAGAGAAGACTGTGTTCCTCAACCATGCATGACAGAATAGCAATGAATCATCGAAATTCTATTCCACACAACTGTCATTTCATTCATAATATATATTTTGAGATATCTACAGCAAGTTATTTTTCGGTAGCTGTAACAGCATATAAGAATGTAAAGTGCCAAATTGTCACTGCCTAAACATGCAACTAAAACAGATTCTTACCCACCTTGCCAGTTCAGAATTTATTTTCAGCCCTGTAATTGCATCTTGAGCAAATTGGAGCAATTCTTCACGCTTTACCTGAAAAGAAAAAATCAAAGAAGAGAGCAAAAAGGTGAAATTGTTAAACACATTTAAAATTTCTTGGAAAAATACTTTGTTTCAAGTGGAAAATCATGTCATTTTTCTATTCAACTCAAGGTAAATTATGCAGCAAAGACCATGTTCTACCACATCATACTGATTATATCACCTCTATAAAAATGCATGCTCAAGACATAAACATTGTATCCTTACCAATACTTCATCTTGGTAGCCTGAGAATGCCTTTGCCAAAGCCTGTACGTTACTCATTACTGCATCATGTACTTCTTTCCCTCCTGTGAGACAGAGCCTGTATATAACCATACCACTAGTTTGAATAACATTCAAATAATAATATGCTCCATAAAATTAATCAACTTGTATGTTTTTTTAATTTTTTACGCTTATATAATTTTTTGTTTGAATATACTCAGTCTTCTGTTCCTATGTAATAGACTAAAACTACTATAAGAAAATTAGAAAAGCAAAACAACTAACCCATATATCTCCAGAAGTAGTGAAACTTCTTCCTCATTTGGTGCTTCAAGAATCTGGTCATACAAAAGATTTAACCTGCGGTTAAACTCCATGAATCAGCAAATACAAAGCACAGCAACTGTATACAGAATGAAGCTAATTAAAAGATAGGAGTAGAAAACATATTAAAATGTATTCTAATTTTCAGCAAATAAACCAAGAAGATACGTTGTTCATTATAACGAATTGAAACATAGCCTGCTCACTCAGTATTTAAACGCTTAGGCTGGGCTCTGCTTTTAGTAACTTAAATGAATGCTTCCAACTTGTAATCAACCAAAGGCATATTGAATTTTAACTTAGAACTTTGCAGTGGCAGAACTAAATATGTTATGCATTACTACGTAAAGGAAGATGATATTAGTTCAATTTACCATGGATAATGTTATGCCTTCAAGAGCTTGACTATAAAGAAAGACTTCGCGGAAATTTTTCGGCTCATCCCCTACAGAGTCAATATAATAAACCTGTCCATAGTTAACATAGGAGGTTAGAAAAGAGTAACTAAAAGTCTAAAACCCCACAAACAGATAAGTATATATCAATAAAATCTTAACCTTACTATGAGTTAAAAAATGCAATATGCTAAAAAGTTAAATTGCCATATGGGCATGTGGTCCCAGTCCACTGGTGATGATCAACGATGTTGGCGAATAACATTTTTCTATGCCATACAAGAATCAATAACAGTACTATTCAAAAAGCAGTGCAGTATATTGTGTACGGTTAACCCACCAGAGTAGGTACTTTAGGAGAATCCCTGGATTCATCAGAATTAGTCTGGTCCATAGGGAATTTTTCGTTGTTGTCGTCAAAATTGGATAACCTCTCAACTTCTTTAAGTGCAACTAACCATCTTCTTAGGAGTTGAACCCTTTCTATCCCTCTACAAGAAACAGACACTTCTTCCACTCTTTTAACTGTATGACTGAAGCTTTTTAGATTCCGAGCTCCCTGGTTTTACAAAATCATACAAATTTTACATTGAACCAGAGAACCAAGCAATAAAATGATACCCAGTATAGCCTCATATTCATTGAAGGGTTTCCACTGTTAAAGAAAGAAAAAGAAACACATTTTTTAAAGATATTGCACTCCCACAGTCTAATATATATAGGTGTGAGTGAAAAATAAGCATAGCAGACCTTCAAACTATCAAATAATCACATACTTTATCTTAATTTATAATTAAATACAATTATTTCTGGAAAATGTATATGATTTTTTTATGGCTACAAAGAGGAAACTATATCAACATTATGCAATGTAAGTCACAAAATCACCTTAGGAAAAATGTAAAAACTTATTTTCTAGTTTCAAAAGTACAAGAACATAATGTTTCTAAAACCAAAAAACTATTATATATATGGAGTAATTTTTTTATCACAAATTTCCTATTTAGAATTTATCCATAAATAACGTATAAATTTTTTATCATTCTGAATAAATTTTGGACACCTTAACTATATATAAAAAATTTATAACGGAGATATCGGCAACATTTTAAAATGATGGATAAGCACTAATAATATATTATCGGCAACACATTAAACATGTTAGAGAGAAAATTACAATGCGGTCCTGGAGGATTCTGGCGCCACCGACAACAGCATTGCCGGCTTGGACGACCACGGAGTCGGCATAGCTACGAACGGTGCGAGTGAGGTTGTTCGTACCACCTACCTCCACCGCCTTATTCACCGCCGTTCTTAACCACGACATTGAATAATCGGTTGGCTCGAAATTAAATCAAATTAATGAATAATTAAAATAAATCAATTGCTAATTTGATAAAAGATTTTTGCTGGAATTTAGCATTGCTTCCATGAATGTTACAGAGAGAGAGAGAGAGAGAGAGAGAGAGAGAGAGAGAGAATATTGAGTTTGAGTTTGAGCTTAGACGATGTCTTTGTTAGGATGGAGGAGAAGAAGAAGAAGAACAAGTCTAAGAGCTTCCGGAGCGTGCCGGCTTAACGGTCACTTCTCGTTTTTTAAGTTCGAGTCGCTTGCCTTTTGTTTCGCTTCTTTCCACGTTTCCTCTTTACATTTACTAAATTACCCCCACTTTCTATTTATTTTCTTGATGACGTGGCAGATGATCTGAAATTGGAAGATCAGATCCAGCCCATGGTTGGCCATCAACTAAATGTGCTTATGAGATTACAGATCCAATTACTGTTAATTAGGTTGAGTTTGGCTTTTAGTGTGGGAAATTTGTATGGATGTTGATGGTTGGTGCAAATTAATGAAAAAATATTATTGTTTTCTAATGATTCCTAATGACTACGTCATCATTATATACGTTAACTATCAATATTATCTTTGTAGGTTAAGATACCATCAAAAAAAGAAATGCCGAAGAAATTTAAGATATCAAAACCACTGGCAAATGTGGCCGTGAAGAATAAACCAACGGCCAAATCAAAACCCTCTATCAAACCCACACCTTAAAAAAAATCCACCCCTATAAAATCCACCTATGTCAAACTCATTAACAAGAATATATATGCCAGTAAGGTTCTAGCTAACTTGCCAGAACCACTTCGGATGCGAACCAAGTTTGAGGCTGCCTAACCTACCCAACAAACCACTTTGTCATCAAATGAGTCATCAAATACTGAGTAATTTGAGATTAGATTTTGAATTTGTTATATAATTTTCCAATTTTTCTAAATTTTATGATACTAGATTAGATATTAGCTATGAAATTAGTCTACACGGCATAAAAATTGTTTAGCTTAGAGCCTGTGAAACAACTACGCCATAGATGGGGAAGTTTTCGTTTCCCAAAGTGAACCCCTCCCTATGTAAATCACACTGCCTTAAATAAGGCAGGGAGGATGACATAGAGGACTACGTGCCCTCAATGTGATCTTCTCCACCTTTGGTAATCAACTCGCTCAAAAATTGGACAGTGTGTTTAATTAAGGGTGAGGAGGATGACATAGAATCTCAGGTGCACCTGCTTCTCTATCTCACATCCCTGTCCTTTGGGAATCAGCTTGCACTAAAATTGGGTGGTGTGTTTCCTTATTGGGAGGGAAAATCTTTGCATACAACCCGCCCAATTGTAGTCATACTTCATTTATCTCTGTTTTGTAGCCTACCCTATATTACACACATCGCCCTATTTTAGGGCAATTTGACTATCCTTAGGCGAAGAAATCTTAATTATCTAGCCCACCTATAGGGATACATACGGCCTTAGTAATGGGTGACCTGTTATAACAAGGGCGGGTTAAGAAACAGAGACAAATGTTGTCTCTATTTTTAGCTCACTCTATATTGCATACCTACAGCCCCCCCCCCCCCCCCCCCCCNCCCCCCCCCCCCCCCCCATTTTAAGGCGGTGTGCCTACTCTTGGGTGGGCTACATGCAAAGTTTTGTGGTTCGTTCTTGGATATACACATCAGCTGTAATAAGGGCGATTTGTTTAAACAAGAGCGGGTTATGGCCAAAAGTTGTTAAGATGCCAAAGTTTGTTTATGTCACAGGTTATTCTGCACGTGCAAAAGGGCCTATTCACCGATCGCCAAAATCAAAAATTTTATCGTATGAGAATCCTTTTAGAGCCATTAAGACAGTGAAAAGGAAGTTTACATTCGAATAGAGGCAGAAGTTCCATAAGACTTACTTTGGCCACTTCCTCGGTATGAATGCGCTAGTGCACCAAAGGCACCTGCTTCAGCTACTTGGATTGAAAGCAATGGAATGCAACGACAACGAGGTTTGGGAGTTCAACCTCAGAGGTACCAGTGCGCATTTCACGGTGATGGGAGTGAAGTTCAGTCGACATATTGATAGTTTGGACACTGAGACCGAAGGAATAAAGACGACAAATATCAAGAAAAAATACTTGAATAATGCAATGCTGCTAAACTAAGAGGAACTTGAAAAGTTATTTGAGGATGCCTATTTCAGAAGTGATCATAATGCAATCAAGGTAGCCTTGCTGCATTTCCTACTATCTAGTCTGATTGGATTCTCCCATTAATCCAAAATTAACATGATGCTTATAAAGCTTGTTAAAGATTTGGACCACTTCAACAACTATCCATAGGTAAACTTTGTCTATAAGGACAAAGTTTCCACACTAAAGCATCTCATCCAGCATCAAAACCCTTCTGACAAATCTAGCACAGCTAATTTTAAGGACTTGACTATGGCTTTTTAGGTAACTAATATTTGTTAATCTTAGACATGTACTTATCAATGATATTGTATTGGTTATTCACCGATGTCATAGTATTGAAGGTGTGGGCGTACGAGACAATTCTTGTGCTAGAAACTGCTTGATTTGCAAAGAAGATTAATACATTAATTCTCAGCATCTTGGGATGGAAGGAAGTGAAGCATCCCAAGTTAGATGCACTGAAGCCAATTTTGAATAAGAAGATTGTAAGTAAGTTGAACCAATTTTTTTTTTCCAATAAACCTTATAGTTTCATTTGCTTGTATTTTAGGAAAATGTGAGTTGGACATTAGAGGCAACTCCGGATGAGTTGAAAAGGGCCTATATGGTTCTTCGAGAATGGTCATCAAAAAGATCAGGTCGAGCTCCACTAATTGTTAAGGTTGAACCTAAACCTCATCCTACCATGGGTGACACTGCGATCGAGCCAGCACTGTCTGCACATTAGACGATGATGCCTGTGTACATTGTAAGTATTATATTGCTTGCACTCTAATATAATTATATGTGTGGTGCAACTTCCTTAACTAATTCTCTCTTAACAATGTGATGTTTTGTAAACATAGGACAAAATTATAAATGCACGCAAAGATTGCAGTAAGCGTTTTTTCGAAGATCGTTTAGACAAAATGCAATCTCGGATGGATGAGCACCATAGTATGTGTGCAGCTATACTTGCTGCATTGAACAATCATGTTTTCAATGTTATTTATTCAATGTTATTTAATGTTCTCTTGCTAGTAAGTTAATGTTGTTGAATTTGAACTGTTTGTTTCTATCTCAACGGTCAACAGATACTCTACCACCTCCTCCACCTAGTGATCCATCACATGGTTTCTCACCATTTTCACCGTCATCGCTATTGCAACCAGCACTACTACCACCACCACCACATGATTCCTCACCATCACCACCAAGTGATACCTCACCACCACTAACACATGGTCCATTGCCACTAGCACCACGTGTCCCATCCTCACTGCCACTATGTGACCATCCACCAGCCACAGGATTAGAAATTGTCCTCGTGGAGTCACATAATGTTGAGGCACTGATGAAAATAATTGAGGTGTCGGACTCACTAGCTTTGGATATCGATTATGAAAGTGACTGATCCTCATTCACAAAATGATATAGAAAAAAGCTAGAAAGTACACAATATGGAATACTTGTCGGAGAACTTTTTGGGCGTGAGTAGGGCAGGATGACAATATAAACATGCGGTTGTTACCAAGAGTCTGTGGGTGTACGATCGACAACACAAGCTGAAAAAAGGATCGATCCATTGTCACTGCATGCACCTAATGTGGTCAACCATTTTCGAGCGTAGTATCTTACCACCGATCCAGGTGAGATAATTGACATCGAAAACACCACCGTGTAGCGAGCTTTCTTTGACCTTTTATTAGGGTATAGTGGATGGTTGACGTCGGATGTAAGTAATTTAGTATTTCATTGCATTTTTAAGCTTCGTTGGATTTCAAGTATTTTATCGTTGAAGCTATGCATATATGCAGCAAATGGACACATGTTTGTTCCACATGTGAAAAAGAATACACGAGCATGCCGAGATGTTTTTGGAGCATTTTGGCATATTCAATTGCGTTATGTAGGTAAAGTTTCCATATGTTATTGCATTGTGGTATACGAGCATAGTGGTATACTATTTTACATATCATTTGATGTGTGAAATGATGTTTGTAGGAAACAATGTATTGGCATTTGAAGGACGATTTGTTTCAAGCATCGGAGCTTCTAGCGTACAAGCTATTGCCTACAATTAAAATGATGTTTCTATTGTGTTACAGTTATACATGCCAGTGCACAATACTTTGTTTAAGCAATGGCTTGTAGCACGGATCAATCTGCTCCATGGGACTGTAAAGTTATACAATCCCAACGAACGTGGTTCAACGACAAGACAACAGATGGTGAATGCCGCATGCATTGGTGTGATCATCTTGGTCATACTGAGGGCGTTCAATCTTGGAAAATCTTAGCCTGATTTCCATAATTTCGATAGACAACTCAGAAGCTGGAATGTAGCGTTATCAAAAGCGCAACAAATGTTGTGGTAAGTGTCATTCGTGTTTGTAGTTTTATGTATTATATGTATGTTTCATGTCACACCGAGTTTCAATTTGCGTATGCTGTGGTGATTATGGAATTTTCGTGCTTAGATGAATAGAGAACTTCTTTGCAGGCCTATGGCTGAAAGTTGAGCAAAGCTAAATTCTACGGATGCGTAAGAAATATGTTGTGGAGTTGTACAATCGAAAGTTTAGTTTAGGATGATAGACCATCGTGTATTTAGTGGTTGTAACTAAATTGTTCATAAATTTACATCAATGAGCAAACACAATGTAATTGAGCAAACCACATATTTAATCAAACAACTGAAGTCCACAATGTAATTAAGCAAACCATACATTTACATCAATGAAACTAGAAAACTAATATGAAAAACAATGTGGCACGACTACAAAACAAAAAAATACTAATATCAAGTAAAGATAGTATCACTGCCCCATCTTCATGCTCCCACTAGGATGTTAAGAACTGCGCTGGCTTCTAGTTCCATGCTCGATTGCTACAGGGAAGGAATATATTTGTCTATTATGACTAGTATGATTACACCGTACATATTATTTCGTATGAGGTTTTTTGCCTTGCGACAACAAATGATTGGTTCTTGGCTTTCCTGCCCTTCTATGAAACCTCAGTAGAAATACAACCCTAATAAGGATCTCAGCAGACACATGCTATAGCTTTTGATCACCAAGTGGATGAACAAATTGTGACTAAGCAGCATGCCATATGTTTGCTAGTAGAAAGGATCACAGTATGGGAAAATTTTGCGATCTTTACAAACAGATGAAGCATGTACACAAGGGTACCCATCAAGCCTGAACTCGCGGCATGAGCATTCATTGAGTTGCAAATTCACAATCCTGATTAGATCACCGCCATGCACTTCAAACACATATAAGTTACATGGCACCACTCTGAAAGTGGAGGATTCCTATCTACGGTTTTCCAAAATTATATCTAGATGTGGGGTCACATAAAACCACATTTGCATAACTCCTCTTATGCATGACAGAATTGGAATCATTGGCTCGTTTCTTGCTTCTTTGAGAACAACATTCATGCTTTCTACAATGTTGGTGGTCATGATACTAAATCGGCTACCATCAAAGTGTGAACGAGCCTATTTCTTGAGATTGACTTCCATTAGATATTGATAGTATTCGGTGCTAAGCTCACATACCTTTCGCATATACATATCGAAGTCTTTTGTAAGATAAACTCTAGAATTGGCGTATAAATAATTTTTTATATTCTTCCAAATTTGCCAATTGATTATCGAGTATTTCTCCTTCATGTTTGGCCTTAGATGGTATGTGCAGTATTCATGATGCGCATTGGGGTAAGGTGAATGTACAACAAACACAAAGCTTGAAAGTCTATCAGTGATGAACACTAGATCATCACGGTCTTCAAACACCTTTTTAAACCTTAAAAAAAAACCCACTTATATGATGCATCAATTTCGCTCAGCCCAATGCTAAATGCTAGGGGATAAATTTGTTCATTCTAGTCTAACCAAGATGCTATGCACAATATACCACCATATTTGTTTTTAAAAAATATCCCATCTATGGCCACCACGAGACTCATATGTTGGAATCCTAG
Organism: Ochetophila trinervis; assembly: GCA_003254975.1. Classification (NCBI taxonomy): domain Eukaryota; kingdom Viridiplantae; phylum Streptophyta; class Magnoliopsida; order Rosales; family Rhamnaceae; genus Ochetophila; species Ochetophila trinervis. The sequence continues at coordinate 59,524 of QANX01006839.1, forward strand.
AATAGAAACTCTAATGGCCATAAAATAATACTCGAACCTATTATCTGAGTCTGTCTTAATATAGGTGACAGAGCTCGGATTAGTTGATTCCAAAACAGCAGACCATAGTGGTAGCTTTGCATACGACTTTTTTGACATCCCATATAAACTTGTTCATGCATGTTATCTAGCCTTCCAAGCTTTATCATAGCCCATATTCTCTCTAAGTCCTTTTCGAACATCTTCAATTAAACCATTTGATTTGAATTGATAGCCTGTACTAGTGAACTTTGATATGAACATCTCTCCAATCATTGTATTGCTTGTCTGTTGATGATCACAGTGCACAATGTTCAAATTGCATTTGTGAGATAGAACATATACTCTAATTGACCAGAATTCAGTTTCTGACATTGGCATTGCATTGAGTTTTCACGTATAGTTGCTATAAAATCAAAAACAAATTTGATTGCATTAAGGCTCAATTTGTTTTTAAAATCTTGTTTACTTGCAAACAGTTGGTCATTTTCGAATGCTTAAGCAATGCTTGATGAAAAAAACTCAAAAGGTCAAATTGTAAGAACATCATAAGCATCCCATATAGGCTCTATGATTGGAATCTTATGATGATCATTTGGTTGTATTATTGTCAGGGAGATCATCCAAACCCCATTGTCAAGAGAAGTCATCACATAAATGGTCACTGAAATTGAAGTTCATTTTATGATCTTCATTCGATTGAGTTTCAGATACTTGTATATCTTGTAATTGTATTTCCAGATTGTGAATTGGGTGGCAAACATCTCCACCGTTAGAGATTGCACTTAACTTCCGTAATCATGCAACTGGATGGGGTATGATAGTGGGAAATGATTGCTTTCACGACCAGAAAAAAATCTTGCATGGAAAGTTTTCGAACAATGCAAACTCTTAAAATGCAGTATCGGTCTAACTACCACCTTAAGAACAATGTCAACGTATAGTGGAGACCTGTGAAAGGTGAGCTTGTTAACAGCATATCAATGAAGATTGATATGTGTCTATCAGAATCACATGGACACAACACAATATATGGAACATTGAGCATGAAGAAAAACTTCTTGTTCAGCTTACTTTCCTATGGGTCGAAACCTAATGTTTTATAAACTTTATCTTTCAAATATGTTAGTTTAGAATTCTTGTTTATATAGGTGGCTTCCATCTTAGAATTGTCATAAATCCAAACACCGTGGTCATTTGTAGTCCACTTCCATCATATGATATTTGTGTCGGAATTATATATATTTTACTGCAATTAAAATAATTCAACAACTAAAACTTATGAACAATTATAAATTCTGGATCAAATATATATATATATATATATTCAAGGGAGGGGGGAGGGGATAGTCCGCACGGGCAAAACCAAAATTCTAAACCTCTTTGTAAAATATATACACCGCCTGTATTTTAAAGACCTTGCCCAAACATGAACGCACCGCCTGTAAAAATTGCACACACCACCCTAGTTGAGCAGAAAAGATTGTCTTCAACCTCGAGTTAACATGTTTTTTTTTTTCACTTTCTTCACGTTTATTTCGTTTCAAAAAATTTCAAAATACACATAGAGCATGCATACACTAAATGTATACATTTAACATCATTAGAACAAACGGGACATAACTTATATTGGTATATCTTTGGGATGATTTTGGTGTTAAAAATCGCCAACTAACCTTCAAACGGGGAACCAATATATGTATTTTGGAGTGTATTTTGACAATGAGAGTATTTTAAAGTTAAAAATACAGAGTGAATATAGAGAGCACATATCGAGTTAAGGGACAATATAGGCAAAATAAGCTAATGAGTGTGGATTTAGCGTTTGGGTTGGTTGATGAGCATGGAAGTTAGAGTTATTAACTTAGGAATGTTGAGACATTCAAGTGGGGATAGAAGGTTGGGACATTCAAGTGGGGATAAAATAATTTTTTTAGGGGGAGAGCTGCTGATGTGATGAGCAAGAACTATTAGAAAAAAATAGTAGGCTTTTTTTTATTAATTTTCCCCAACTATGATCATCCATACGAATTTCCATTTTAGTTTTCTGTTTTCTTTTTCTTTTATTTTTTTCAAAATTGAAAAACGAAAAACATGTTTAGTAATCCTATTTGTTTTTGTTTTTCTTTTATAAAAATATTTCTAAAATTTGGAATAAAAGTATAAAAAGGCAAAATTTCCATTTTCTATTTTCTATTTTTTTTTTCCTTTTCTTTCTTTATCTGTTTTGCTTTATAAAAATCAAAAACAAAAATGGAAAAAAATTTGAAATTCATTTGTAACTTTTTTTTTAAATTTTTTTGTACAATTAAAAATAAAAAAAACTGATTTTGAAAGTCACTTGCTATGCATGTGACTTCTAAGTTGACAAAATCTATCAATTTTAACTAAATTGGATAAATGTATAATTTGTTTTTAAATGATAAAGTATCAGTTACACAAATTAAATATGTAAACTCCTATGAGAACAAATTTAATTTTAAAAAGTACTAAAATGCATTTTAAATCTGGCATTGATCTATTAAAACTTCCACAAATGAATGTTTGGTAAATTAATAACTTAAATAATAAATTTTAATTATATCAACTCAGACTAGTGTACTAAATCTTAATAACTTCACTAAATGGATAAGATACTATCTTTTCTAAATTTTGTTTAGGGCCCAAAAAATGTATAAAAATAATTGATTAAAATGAGATGTCATGAAGAAACAAGATATTAATACTATAATGATTTGGAGCCTAAAAATAAAATTAATGACTATTTTTACAGATTTTTTTATGTAAAAACATTTTATTTTCTATGGCATTACATTTTAAGGCCACATATATTGTATGCATGCACTAATTTTTATATCTGGACAAATTAACTTTTGAATTTCTATGTATTAACATATTATATTGACCACATTGATTGCTTTTGATTTATGAATCATACGTGTGTCGTGGTAAAATAATAATAGTAATAATAATAAATATTGAAAAACATAAAACTTTTTTAAAATTATTAAATAAAAGTTTTCAACAAGTTAATAAATTATTAATTAATTTTTCTTAAATAATAATTTTTCTTTAATCCCAAAGGTAATCTTATAAACGGGTTTTACCATAATTAGTATTTAAAATGTATACGAAGCTATTATTCCGGCGGCACAAAGGTAGTTGGATTTGTGTCACCTTCTTCAATTTTTCTATTATTAATGTGTTTTTAGAACTATTAATCAAATTTTTTTGTATTCTTATTTTATTAGAGTTACTTTTTGGGAGAATTTCAAATACATATCCTGATCTTTAGTATAATTCTAAATACAACTCTGTAGTTTCGTATAATGCAGAAACACCTTTTATGGAGTTCTGACTTAACACTACTGTCCATGTTAGATCCCTGTCAGAGGGTAAAATGTCCAAAATACTTTTGTATTAATAAAAATAATAATAAATTTTTAAAATTTTTAAAAAAAGAAATTTGAAAGAAATGTGACAGTTGACCGTTACTATGTAACGGTCACAAAATTTCCTATATATACTGCACAATGCAGTTTATAAGACACCCCCTATGATCAAAAAATTACTCATTACAAACTTTTTTTAATCCTACCAGCATATCCATAACCACAAACCACTACAGATCAGTTGCCATTCATTTTTTTCAAAATCAAGTTTGCAAAAACACCCCTTCATCTGCAAATTTTACTTCTAGCAGCAGATTCACATAGCAAGAAAGTTAAAAAATGCATTCATCAACTAGTAGCAGCAATATAAATGGCAGCATCATCAAGTTCAAGAACAGAAAGTGTCAATGTGGAAGGAAAGCTAGAATAAGGATTTCAGAGTCAACAAGAAACTCATCCAAGCTGTATTTTTTTTGTTTACAAGGAAAATGCAACTATTTTAGCTTTTGGACTCCTGATAATGAAGAGTTTAGCACATATAATGATGCAAGTAGTGGAAACATATCCCGACCATCCAATGAGGCAAGTGAAATGCAGATTAAAAATGAGATTAAAGCATTGGAAACAAGGGTGCAAAAAATAGAGGCAATGCAAGGTTTAATGAAGGTCATTATGTTTATGTTTATTTTGCTCATTGTTGTAGTTGCATTTGCAATGAAAGTTATGAAACAAAGTGAATATTGCATTAGCAATAAAAGTTATGTAACAAACTGAATCAAGTTATGGAATGAAGTGAAAACAAAATATATTGAAATAAACCTCATCAAATGAGTATTGCAGTTACAACCCAGATTTCAATAAATATAGGGGATGCAACCCCATTAGTCACCCTGAAGGCCATCACTAACTATTTTTATGATGTACCTTCAAAAAAAAGGAGGGTCACAGCAACCAATATATATCCATCCTAGTCCTATATGACTCAAGAAAATGGCTCTCTACATAGCCTGTCTAATTCCATTTACAGCGTTTCCATTTACAATTTCCAAGCGGTTACAATAACATAGAATGGTCAAAAATTACACCACTGCACAGCATAAACAAAAAAATAACCAGTGTCAATACCAATGCACTCACTTGATGACAAAAGGCAGCAACCAACCATTTACAGCTACAGGTGTTGCTGCTGTGTTGAAGGACATGCTTCTCCTTCTCTTTGCTGCTGTGTTGAAGGACCTGCTTCCCCATCTCCTTGCTGCAAACAGAAGAGAAATAGTATAAACAATAATTATTTAACTTCAAGTATTCATAAAATAATGGAAACAGTCAAGAATGCAGTGATAAAAATACCTTAGTGGTCTTTGATCTCTTTACAATTTTTGAACAGCTTCTTCTATTATGACCAAGACCCTTGCATATGCCACATTTCAAAGTGAAGGACCTAGTGTTCTTTGCTGGCTCATTTGGCTCTCTTTTCTACAAATTTTTGGCTTACTAGGCTGCTTTCTCTTTTATAGTGGTAATACAGATTCAGCCTCAACATCCGGCCACAGGCTCTCATCTAGAATTGGGTGGATTGCAATGTTGTAAGTCTAAAAGTATGTAGATGTCTTCAAGATGATATCAACATACTTAGCATGGTCTTCTCTCTAGTACATAATGCATGCCATGGCATGCTTACAAGGAGTCACATTTATCTGCCACCTTCCACATTGAAAGGTTGGTTTGTTCAGATCAATGATGGAAACTGTGGTCTCATCAATAACTTCAAATTCATTATTTGCTGCCCAAATCACCTCTAAGTTTCTCTCAACCTTTTGCATTTGCTGAATCTTCTTCAAGACTGTAGGAGGAATTGATGTAGTCCATTTAGCTGCCTCATTCTTCTTTTTCTGGATCTTTTTCATTACTTTTCTTCTTATTTGCTCCAGCAATGATAACACTAGGCCACACCTTTTCATGCTAAGCTGACTGTTCCAAGACTCAGTCATGTTGTGGTACAGTGGTCATTCTTGACTGCCACATCAAATAGATGTCTACTCCAATGACAAGGTGTAATTTTTTGATCCACTCATATGCTTCCTGACTCGTAGTCCTTATTTTTTTTGATCCACTCACTGCTAGTGGAAAAAGACAATTGTTGGCATCATAAGGACCTTTCAAGTGGCAGCCGTCCAAACTAATGAATAGTCTACAACCATTCAGAAATTCATCCCTTTCTGTTGGAAAGCTTAAAAAGAACATTTAAAAATTAGGGTTCTCATTGGGCACATTCCTTGTGCATGACATTATAGAGAGTGTCCCACGATTCATAACCCTCAATACATTAGCATACTTGTACATCTTATCATAGCTCCCTACATGGTCACCACTAAAGCGATAGAGAGCTATCCTTTTAGCTCTCCACAACTTTTGCTTTTTGCACTTGACTCCACACAATTTCCTTAACTTAAGAGCTATGGTTTTTATGTCCATATTTGGATTGCATCTGAGGTCATTCCCTAACTTCGTAGCTATCCAAGTGGCAGTTACACATGTGTTTTTCCTAACTCTTGTACAAGTGTGTGTAGGATTGTATGTTTTGAGCTGAAAGGTCTTGTTATCCGGTAGGAGGGATGCATGTGCTCACCAAGAGTATCTTGACTGTTTGCATCCAACAGTCACCCTAGTCTTTTCATTTTTCATTCTCATTAGCTTAAAACCTCTATCTATGGCAAAATCCCTCAACACACTTCTATAATGGTGTATATCCTCAAACACCATACCCTTTTCCAAATTAATTGTCTCTTGTTCATTGGGGTCATAGAATTTCCCTTTTAAATGCATAGATAGCTTTCTAGTTGGGCCCTCCTCCTCTGAGTCAGTCCCAATGAGGCCATCACTGTCAATCTCATTTTCCTCACCATTTCCAGGTTCATAAATAGCCACTCCTTCTTTTTCTCTTTCATCTTCACTCCACTCAAACTCCTCATCCGAATCAAAATCACTATCAAGGTTAGGGTCTTGTTAGGGAACAGGTACAGGTCGGGAAACATGTTGGGGTTGGGAGAGTGATTTAGTAGAATGTTGGCTTTGTGATTCAATAGAGCTTTGGCAAGGTACATAGGTAGGATATGTAACAGTGTCAATACCATCACTAACACTGCCACTGTGAGCTAATAAATTAGGATCAATGATTGAGGTATATGACTTAGTGTTTTTAGTGAGGTCATTATATTGGGGGTCTAGTTGGGTGTCTAGTTGGGTAAGTATTGGGGCTGAATTTGCAGAGAAATCTTATCCGGCTCAGTAGCTTGCAATGGAAGTATTGTACACTCAAAATGGATAACATCTAAATTTCTTTCCCTAAACTTAGGAAACAGCTCCACTAACTTTCTATAAGTAGATATAGCTGTCTTATAATCGTTAATCCAAGATAATCTAACTTCAATCTCAAACTTTTCATCTGGCATTATTCTTCTACCACAAGCCCTAATCATTGCCTCATTGCAAAAGCAGACTAAACTATACTCATCTACCTCAATCTCAATTGGGCCATATTGGCATCCAAAGAAGTCTACCATAATAAGAAATGTCCCAAGACTACCTAAAAGATGTCATAACAAAGACAATTTTAAAAATTCAGTCACCATCAAACACCATTGCATAAACATATAACCAATCAACTATACAAAACAGTCATAAATAGATAACCAACACATATATTATCTGTATTTGCATTTCCATACTCAAACAATAACAAAACAAACTTGTCATTGCCTCATTGTAAAAATAGATAACCAACACATACATTATCTGCATTTCCATAACCAGACAATAACAAAATAGTAACACCATTTCCATAAAACAGTAAATAACAAAATAGTATATGCATTTCCATAAACAGTTACTAACAAAATACAATTGCATTTCCATAAACACTTAATGACAAAACAGTATTGCATTAGAAGCCAAACAGTAAATGCAATTCCATAAGCTTTAATAGTATCTCATCATTTTTATACTGCATTGGCACACTAAATGCAGTCATTCACTTATAAACACTAAACACTAACATTGAACCATGACAACACTAACATTGAACCATGACTCATGAATGAAAGAATCATGAGTCAATTCATATTCAACATTTTTAATGAAAATAGATTGAGTTCAATGAATATTCAACATATTTAACCCTAAAAAAACAAAAACAAAAAAACTAACATTTCACTGCAATAGACTGCTTTTTCCTCGACTTCAATATGTGCACATTTGAATTTTTAGGACCCAAAAACTTTTAAAAATGCAACAATCAGATAGAAGAAGAAAAATAAGAGGAATGCCAAAAAATCTTTTCCGAAAGCGACTTCTAGTGGGTGCAATCAAATGATGAAATCGATTATTGAATAAAAAAACCCTAAATACTAAAAAAAAAAGATTCTCACTCGGGATTTTAGCGTAAACTCAAAAGCAAAAGCCATTATCTTTTCCCAAAAAAATAAAAATTACAAAAACAATAGAAGAGGAATGCCAAAAAATCTTCAAAATCACAGAAAAAAACATTTTGAAATTACTTAGCATGGGGTTATGTTTCGTGGCTTTTGGGAAAGATTACTAATTTGGAAACCCTAAAGAGCTTTCACAAACTCGAATCAAAATGAGAAAAAAATATGGGGTTATGCTTTGTTTTCTCTCGGAATACCTGCTTCGAGTTTTTTTTTTCTTCCTTTTTTTTTTTTTTTCTTCAGCCTCAACCGAGTGTTTTATGAGAATGTTTAGGCGTACAGGTTCGGTGGAAACGGAGGAATTTTGGCTGGAAAATGTTGCTTCTGAGAATGTTGCTTCTCTCAGGTTTGTAAGTGTTTTTTTTTTTTTTAAACAAAGGAAAAAGAAGAACAAAACTTGTTGAAGAAGCTTTACTATGCATCTCAAAGAAACTATCGTTTCACTCAATCAACTTACATGAAATGTTAAATGACAAAATTACCCTTCTATCGTTAATTTTAAAAATTTTTCTTTGATGGTAAAAGGTGTTTATGCATTATACAAAACTACAGAATTATATTTGAAATTATACTAAAGATTAGGAGTGTATTTGAAATTCTCTATTTGCTTTTTCTAATTTCGAAGCTGGACTAAATCAATATTAATAAACTAGAATATTATTAAATACTAAAAATTTAATTAATAAATTTGATATGCAGCTAAATATTAGATTCAGTTCTGTAAGGTTTTTTTATTTTATTTTTAATTCTGCGTTTTTGTGCACATTCAATTTTGTTTTTGAATCTCTTTTGTATACATTCTAAAGGTAGAAAGGAGCTAAAATACATAATGAATTTAGGCACAACTAGATGCCTGTTGAATCAAGTACACAATGTCATACATTTTGTATAATTTGTGTGGGTCACTGTTCAGACTAAATTGGGAATAAGTAAATTTTACAAAATCAAAACAGAGAAAACTAAAACATAGCGCGATGGGTGTGGTGGGGGAGAAGAAGCCAGTGTCAAAATAAATGTTATTCTGGTACTTCTACAAAGTGCATGGCTAATGAATCAAAACACCTGCACTATTAAATTTCTATGGATCTAACAGAATCATCCGTACGAGGGTAGGGGGGCAGGCAGACAGGAAGTGCAACCATTGAATATAACTTATATATGGTAGAACACGCTCCAATCCGCTGATTGGCCAAAGGGAAATTGTTTCCCATAACTAGCAACTATTACTCAATGTCTGGGAGTGGCATCTTCCAGAAATTCCACGCGTTGAAGTCTTCCTGCACGAGAAATTTTAGAAAACGGACCATAACTAGCAACTATTACTCAATGTCTGGGAGTGGCATCTTCCAGAAATTCCATGCGTTGAAGTCTTCCTGCACGAGAAATTTTAGAAAACGGAGCAAGTTCAGCCACAGAGTAATCTGTTTTGTAAGTAATAATTTGTTGTTTTTCAAAAACCAGAAAACAGAGTTTTTTAGTGTGTAGCCAAACAAGGAAAAGCATCTGTCTCTCTGGATTACTACAAAATAAAAGATATCAAACCCACAACTTAAAAACTTGCCTGCTCAACTAGTGAAGTTGGTGGGAACATATCGTTAACAAGAGTGTGTAAAGAAGTGTATGACTTCACATCAATGCGATGACTAATTGCCACTTCACCCTGCCAGTTTATGAGCATTTCGATTGGAAATTAGTAATAGTAATAGTAGTAGTAATACTAATAATAAAGAGATTAGTGAAGATTAATACCTTAGGGTTGATTATAAATATTTTTCCCTTTGGAATCCCAATTTTTCTATAACTGAGCTCATCTGTGTCTCTATTTCCAAAACCCGCGTAAAATGGATTGTAATCAGATGGGAAGAGTCTTTTAATATCCTGCATATATGAATTGGAACCCATACTATACATCAGAAGGGAGGATCTAATACCTTTAAAAGGTAATTCAATTTGCAGCCGTTAAGGCCTTTCAGGAGTTACCTCTAAACATGCAATCTTGAATTCATGAGGCGCTCTTCTTATTACTGCCATCAGCAAACGGTTCAAAAGGCAAACATATCAGCATGAGAAAACTAAAATAACTGAACCATTAAATGGCAGGCAGCATGTCAAACATGTAAGCAGGCAGTACAGACCACTGACACCTAACAGAAGTGGTAAATGTAAATGTAACAGTGATAAGAATAGCATCCATTACATAGCCAATGATGAAGTGACTAGTGATGTGTTGCTGTGCAAGGGATTCATGCACGAAGTCAAAAGTCACAATATTACGTGTCTACATCTTAAAAGAATTAGGCATGTAAACAATCTTATTATATATTAAGAGCATTTTTGCTCAAACTTCTTCACTTTTCCATCATCAAACCCATATCCAACAATCATGCTGATATGGAACAACTGAATACCTAAGGATCTGTTTGGAACTCAGAATCTGCTGATTGAAAGGGAAAAAAGAAGAAAGATTTTGTTTTTCCGTGTTTCAGTAAAAAAGGTGAAAACCTAAAAAGCTAAAAACGAGGAGTAAAAAAAAAGAAAAAAGAGGCTGAACACAGAGAAGTAAATAAAAAATAAAATAAAATAAGTTGAACATAATAGTGAAAAAATTGTTCCTGTGCTTTTTTCAACAACCAAACAAGAGAAAAAAAATGGCAAGGAAATCTATTTTTTTTCTTTCTACATTTCCTTATTGAACCAAACATGAAAAAACATTTGTTTTTTTCCCTCCCTAGTACTAACTAACAGAAAGGTCTAGTCCGTGTCGAAAGGTCTAGTCCTAACCAACACTTGCACATAATTTTGAGCAACAAAGATCAAGACTAAACTGCTGGTTAATTATGAAGTATGCAGTTAAGTATCTAATGTAGACATCCTAAACGCCACGCAGGAAAAGTTTTAGACAGAATTAATTAAGTTAGCCTCATAGCACTCCAAATTTATTAGTTTTTCACAAAAATCACACACTGATACATGTCCCATATTCAGAAATCACACTTTGCTTTAATGTGTTTTTCCATTTGTTTTTCCTTTGTGGATTTCATATTTAAAAAGACTGGGTTTCTTTCACGAGAGGTCTCTGACAGTTATGAGTACAAGGGTCATTTCTCAACATTATTGTTACTACTAATAAGATACTGTGAGGTGAAATCTTTGTAAAATCCTAAATTTCATTATTTTCCATTAAGTTCTCATTCTAATGAATCAAGAATCAATAAAGCGTACTGGCCATTGATATGTATGTATAGCACCATCAAAATCAATTTTTCGAATATTCAAAGTAAATATGGATGCAATAGATAAAACATCGAGATTTCACAAGATAGCAGCATCATATCAACAGCTATGACAATGTTGAGGGTTAAAGAAGTTCCACAAAAGTTAAGACATTAGCAAGAAAATAAATTGAGAAGGATTAAAAGAAAAGACCTCACCTTCACGGTACAATGAAGGAAATAATCCATCGGGTGAGATAACAATAGGTCCATTAGGTAAAGTGTTTCCATCCTACACATGAAATAAAATAAGCAATTTGCCTAATCCATTATATCAGTATGATAGCTGCAATGTGACAAGAGTAAGCAAGAGATGTCAAATGTGCTACTAAGAGTACGATGAGAAAGCCTTATGGCAGTTGAAGTAAATATGCCATACAAACAGAAATGTAATACAACTAAATCTCTTGGATGCCAATCAGTGACCCAATTACCCGAAGTTTCAAAAGAACTATATATTCACATCAAACTTTCCCCAGAATGCAAAATCTCAATAATATAAAACTTCTTACCCATCTCAAAAATCTTGCAGATTTGTTTTTAAACCATTTAGGGAGCAATAGAATAGGAACATTGGTATAACAAAAAAACCAGATCATCCAGATACCTGTTTTATGTTAAGTAAAAAGCTTCTAGTCAGATATGCCTGGACAATAGCTCGTGCACTCAGAAATAGTAGCTGGTATCCATTTTCCTGTAGTGAAAGCAGTATTGGTATTAAATCTTTTTTATTGAAGAAAGTCATTTCACTCCGTAATGATGTTATATACAATTCAAAAGTTAGCATAAAACAAAGAATTACTATCCAATTAATTTTATCAAATATAGTTCTAAATGCTTCAACAAAATGAATTACTAAATGTGCATAATGATGGTAACGGCAGGAGGGAGAAAGAAGACTCTCATCTTCAGCATTCATAATGTAGCAATTTTGGGGTTTGTTTAACGATGGTGATCATCATCAAATTCATTATGCTTTCATTTTCTCACTTTTACCTAGCAGTAAAAAAGTACCAAAAGAGAACAATGTAAGTCGTCATAATATCTACTCATTATAAGTTGGAAACAAGAAAAGATGATCAATAAAAAAAGATACTCAACTATCTTTCACCCTGCTAGATATAGAGAAGAATTTTCACCAAAATCGTGTGACACAAAACTTCAAGCTTTATGCTTTAAATAGAATGCAACTAGTTCAATAAACGTGAGAGACAATTAACTTGGCACTGCCAATAGCAAAGAAATACACTGAAATGCATTTATAAATAACTAAAAACTTGCAACCAGAAAAAAAATAAAAATAAATTATTAGAAAAGTAGTTTACAGTCTACTAGATATGGTAATAAAACCATTACAAGCAGTACATGTAAAAGTTTCTTTAGATTCTGGAAGTCCATTTGTTAGACTGGGCTCTAAGCCCCTAATTGATTGCAAGAGAATGTATTAAATAGTCCGCTCTATGGTGAAGCAGTAACAGAGTTGCAGCATTGTTAATCTGTTGATGTGAGTTAAATCATACAGCTATATCAGCTAGATATGCAATTTGATCACAGATTGCATATGCATAAAACACATAATTTTCCCAAAGGCACATAAAATTTACTTAGTCCACCATATTTAGCAAGATAGAAGCATGTTGAAAGTCAAAAGCAATTTATAAATGATTTTGAATGGTTGAAAATGAGATAGGAGTACCTTAATTGCAGAGAAAAGTTTAGCTACCCCAGACTGTGTCCAATCCTTTCCAACTAATGGCATGAACTGACCTAAGACATCAGACCTGGAACAATGCGTCAAGGAAATGGATAAACCACGTTAATGTAAAAATTACTGGTAGACAACCATATTCAGGCTATTAGACAATTTATGCTACCTATACTATGGCTAAAAGTGATAATAACATAAAGAAAGATGATTTACCTCTTCAGATAAAAATTATTTTACATTTTTGTCCCGACCATACTTTAAATAAATTACTATTACACACTGGTTTGCCCAACTCTCTATGGATTTTATTTATACTTTATTTTATTTTTATTATTTACCAACACATATAGATCCAACTTATTCTGAACATGCCCATTCTGCATTTACCATTTACCAACTTATCATTTACCAATCACCAGACTAACAGATTCACAACATGTAGCACTTGCACATTCTGCATGCAGAAGCATAACAAACAAGTTTAAAGTAGGTTGCACACGCCTGCATGCTTGTACATTTGGAATAATGTTAGAAGGGTCAAGAAACCTCAAGATTAAGTAGAACAAGACCAACTTTTCCACTCAATGTGAGATCAAACCATCAGAGGAAAGAAAATCTCCTAAATCTCCTTTCAAGTCTAAAGATTTAAACGCATGAAGAGTATTAACATTTTGATGAGTTCTAAGCAAAGAAAAACAAAAATATATATATATTTGATGTGTCCATTTTAAGAAGCAATTACATTATGAAACAAGACCACATGTTTTAATTACTTCATCACAAGTACATAACTTCCAAGCCACCAAAATCTCATCAAATCAGTTTAAGTGTACTTAATTTTTATGGGCTATAGCAGATAACTTGCCATCCCTTGATGTACTAAAAGCATAATCCATTTAATATATAAAAGGCTCACATTCAATGAAGTTATCTTATGATTTTGTCCTTTAGTATATAAGAAATTAGCAAAAGAATCCCAACTACCAGCACATAACTGCTGACTTTAGGGACCCAAAAAAGTGGCATGAAGCTCACTTAGAATAATTGCCAGCAACAATCATGTCTTGGCATTTTAAAAGCTTACTTGGTTATTGTTCCATCAACATCAGAAATTACAATTCGTGCATTCCACTTCCACAAGTAAATATGTGCATCGACCTGTTAAAGATGAACAACACATCTTAGCACCAAGCAACGATCATTTTCATTTTTAAAGTACAATTTTAGACGATTACAAACCTGTTGTTTTCCTAGAACCCTGGTAGAGAAACTGAAAGTTATCATATTTTGACCTTCTTTTAGATTCAAAGATGCTATCTGCTCATTAGTGGGGACATTTGTTCTCACAAATTGCTTGTGAGGAGACTCATTGCTACTATGGGATTTTGGAGTTACTTCTGTTTGTGAGTTCTGTAAGACGGATTCAGAATCAACAAATTCCTCATCATTCGATGAATTACTGCTAGTGTGCTCTAGTGTTTTGACCCTTCTGAATGGAATAGGCCAGAGCCTCCATCTACGTCCAGAAGAAGTAGGAGTGAGAACAGAGTCTTGATCTCTTGGCTTTGGTGTGCCATCCTGTTCCACAGGAATTGCATCCTTGGGATCAACACATAGATCTATACTGAATGCAGCCTTTCCAAGAACAATAGGAGCAGCTTTTTCCCATGGCATATACCTCCCTCTAAATCTAATAATTAAGTTTTCATTCTTAATAATTGCTGCAGCAGAACTTTCATACTCCTCTGCAGATATTCGTTGTGCATCAAAAGCTTCAGCAGCAGCATCCAAGCCCATACCTGCATGAAGTTCATTCCGACAGAGTGACATTTCAAAACCTGCAAATGAAAGGTGGCTCAGTAAAAAGAAAAACTTTGGAATCAAGTGAAAATAAGAGTTAAAAATACTTGTCAGAGCCACTAAGAGGTGATTACTTATACTTGGACGAGTTTGTGTCTCTTGACTTGAATTTATTGTCGGAGATTCCATACGCTCATTTCCACCAGGTTCATCTTCTACCTCAGGTCTTCGCAGAGCACTGTCTGTATCATTGACCGCGTCTGATGTTCCTTCATCCTTCCATTCGGGATAATTATCAACTGATTGAACAGAGATGAAGCCAATACCCATATGTTCTGCACCATCCGCATTCCTTTGAACTGATCCAGATTCAACTCGTAAATCGGAAGGCATATAATTATTAGCCGAAACAGGACTATAGGAGGAAGGAGATTGCCCACGATTGTTTTCAAATTTGACATCATCTTCAGTTTCATCAGTCAGTGGAAGAGATTGGTGAAATTGCTCTGGAAAGTTTTCAACCTCCAATGAGGAGCTCACATTTTTAAAATAAGCATGTTTAACCTCATTTTCAAAATCAGTATTTTTAACCTCTTTGTTAAATTCTGATAGCTCCAAACAACTCTTGAAAACTTCTCCCTTCTTTATTTTCACAGATGCATCTTCTAAATCACTCTGCAACTGGAAACCTCTTTCCTTATTTGCAGAGCCTGGAGTTTCAATACAGACATGTTCTCCCTCTCCTTCACAAACTTCCATCTGGTGCCCAAACGTAGTATCATCATTCTTAACAATGCAAACATTATCAGGCGCATCACTAGTAGTAGATTCATTCAGCTTATTAATATAATCAACAGACCAAACATTTTCACCAGAACTAAACTCATCATCATTGCCATCACAGAACTCAGCACTTTCACCTGGGCCAAGATGAAACTGAGGTGTGCTTAATTGCACATTCTCCATATTCTGTTCTGATGCTGTGATGGGGGCTGTCAGTATATGACCATCAATACTCACCAGTACAACTTCTGAATCCAAATTTTGTGATTCCACAATATTCTCATTGTCCAAACTCTCATATCGATTAGACCCATACTCTGACAGCTCAACTGAACCCTCAAGAGAAGATTGTTCATCTGGGAATTCATAAAACCTACGCTCACCATCAGACTCTGCCCTCTCTATTCGCTCTGTGCTGAAGGAATCACCATCATGTCGCAATTGAACCACCCCAGAATCAGAGACACTATGCTGAAGCCTATGAATATCAAGACCATTTTCATTACCATTATTCTGCTTATCACCATTTATTCTACTATCCTCTACTGAAATGTCCAAATTATCAGAATCATCCACATCATGTATCTCACTTTCTTTACCAGCATCAGCCTCCTTGACAAAATAGGCCTCACCTGAATTATCAAGATACATATGGAAATTGGCTTCAACGCCATTTACAGTTATGTGCACAATCTTCTCAGCACCTTTGAGAACACCTTGAAATTTACCAAACCTAACATACCATGGTGTGCTTCGGAATGTCCCATCCTGTTGCTGAACAACAATGACATCAACAGCACCACCAAAGGGATGAAAAGGGGTGGCAACAGAGTAAACGCCTTGGGAAATCAGGCTCCCAACTCTACCCACTACATTCATTTGGTCAGGCTACTAAAACCTCTCACAATCGAGCGAAGCCCCAACTAGAATCTAGAACCTAAATCTTTGTTTTCAACACGATAAATACTACCAATAATTTCTCGGATTCTTTTTCTTGATTACGACTCTCATTCTTCTATGGTTTCTGTGTGACATGACAACGAAATATAAATGCACAAATCGATCAATTTTAATCATCAAAAGAATCTAATATAGGTGAAATTCAACGCCAGACTAAATTAAATTAGAAACCCTAAACGACCAATTTGATTCAAAG
Organism: Ochetophila trinervis; assembly: GCA_003254975.1. Lineage (NCBI taxonomy): Eukaryota > Viridiplantae > Streptophyta > Magnoliopsida > Rosales > Rhamnaceae > Ochetophila > Ochetophila trinervis. The sequence continues at coordinate 76,140 of QANX01006839.1, forward strand.
AAATTAAGAGATAAAAGATAAGAAAAAACGAAACTTCTCAGCAATCATTTGCAATCTTGTAATACAGTCGTTCAAACATACATAAAAAAAAAAAATACTTCTTGATATTCAAAATTTGAATTCTTGTCCATTTCTCACGAAACAAACAAAGCACACACAAAAAAAAAATCCAAAATTAACGACGATGACATAGCAAAGCGGAAATAGAAATACGTTTTGAAAATGAAACTAATAAAAAAAATAAAAACAAAACAGTAACGAATAAGATCAAACAGACTTACCGGATTGGAGAATTTACAAAGCAGAAGATAAAATCCGATCAGCAAAAGAGAAAACAATCAATCGGAAAGCTAAGAAACTGGAGAAACATTCGAGTTTATTTTTTTCTCTCCAAGAAAATGTCCTTTGAAGAAATTGATCAAAACGACGATTGTGAAAGAAAATTCAAATCCTCCGAATATTGAAAAACACTTGGAGGTGTTTCGAAGTTCGTACTTTCTTGGAGGTTTGTTTGGATAACAAAAAGCCCAGACCAGAGTCAGACATCTCCATTGGTAAGCAATAAATAGGTATTCCTGGAATGCCAATACTATACCAGTCCTATTCTTCGCATAAATTACGGAGATACCCTGGTTGTCCTATTCCGATATATTGAGTGAAAATGAAGGGTCTTTAGGTAGTTATGGTTTTAGTTTCCGTCTCACATTGATTTCACCGCGTTTGAACGCAGATGTGGAGTTTGAGTCGGGCCACCCACCACGGAGCTCTCTCGTCTTGAAGTGAACAAAGCTAATAGTTTAAGTATAATTATAAAATTTTCTTCATCAACTTGTCAATCACCTTTTTCTTTTTAAACTGAATAATTTTAAAAGCAAATGATTTTTTTATTTAATTTAATAGTATTTTTTATAATTATTTTTATTTTGTATTTGATGATAAATAATTATGCTTCATCTTTTTTTATTTACCATAGTCTATTAAAAAATTAAAATATAAAATTATAATTAATAAATTTAAGTGCATAAAAAATTATAGAGTATTAAATAAGTTTATTAAAACTTATATATAGAAAATATATTTGACTTTCTAAAGCATTTTTAATAGTATTTTTTTTTTAAAAATTATAATTTTTAAAATATTGAACATTTTGAAATTTAAAAAAAAAATTGTGATTTTTTTGTCAACTCCAACAGCACTCTTTATAATTATTTTTTATTTTACATAATTTTTATTTCTTTTTTCTATTTTTATCCTTTCTACACTAAAATAATATATTAAAAATTAAAATATTAAATTGTAATTAATATATTTAATTATAAGTATACATATAAAATTGTGGAGCAACAAATGAAGATTTATACAGAGAATATGTTCGGCTCTCTAAATTTAGATAGCCAAATTTCACGCTTTGTTTTAATTATTTAAATTTAAAAAGAAACTAAAAAAAATGTAGCTCTTTGAAACAAAAAATATAAAAATTTTAAAAAATCTATTAAAAATGTTTTTAAAGAGCGAATTTCCGTTTTTAAAAAACTGAAAATATTCTAATTGACCGTTTAAAAATTATTATTATTTTTGTACTACCTAGTTATTGAAAATTCATATATATATATATATATATATATATATGTGTTATATATTTTGAAACTTTTTTTCTCAAATTTCATAAAAGAGTAATAATATTAGATTCTTCATTTCATGCATTTTATTTTAAAGAATTATATTATAAGCTCTAAACGTCTTACTATTTTAACTTTTTTTAGCACAAAAAATTTATCCTAAACAGGCAAACTCATTTTTTATTTTAATATTGTACTTTTAATATGGTAGGAATGACAGGACCCGCCCCGGAAATCCCTCGAGATTTCCTGGAGAGGCCCCGCCTGAGGAAGATTCCACCAGAACTCCTCGGG